>SJXQ01004075.1:8496-19699 GCA_006408695.1 Aepyceros melampus | reverse complement strand
GCCTTGAGTGAGGTCCATGATGTCCCAGCTTCCTTAGCAGGCAGGTCTCTTCTGCCTTCTCTTTGGCCTCTGGGCCCCTGGTTATGTGGCTTCCCGCACCCGAAGTGTTTTCTTCAAGAATCAGCGCTATCCTGACATTCCTCCTGCCAAGCCGCCTGACATCTTTGCAGGCCGAGCATTCTCCATCCCGTGCCCCTTCCCCACGTTTCTCTCGTTTTGTGGCCTTGGTACTGGTGATGGGGGCCCATGGCTATGTGACACACCCGTGGCCTCTGGTGTCCATTGTGTGGGGGGAGAATAACACCACTAAAGGTTTTAATCCAGTTTTGGCTGCTTGGTTTAGATACTAAAAAGTGAAAGTCACTCTGTCTGACTCTTTGCGACCCCGGACTATACGGTCCATGGAATTCTCCAGGCCCAAATACTGGAGTGGGTAGCCTTTCCCTTCTCCAGGGGATCTTCCCAACCCAGGGATCAAACCCAGATCTCCTGCATTGCAGGCAGATTCTTTACCAGCTGAGCCACAAGAGAAGCCCAAGAATACTGGAGTGGGTAGCCTATCCCTTTTTCAGCATATCTTCCCAACCCAGGAATTGTACTGGAGTCTCCTGCATTGCAGGCGGATTCTTTAACCAACCAAGCTATCAGGGAAGCCCTACCGCTGGAGGCTTTTCTGTATTTTAAACAAATACACTGTCATTGTGGAAGATGTGGAAACCACAGCAGGCACAAAGAGGCGGTAATTCTCACATCCCAAGCATGGTCGCATGTCCTGCCGACTCTTTCTGTGCATCTGTACAGGCAGATGTCTTCGTTTGGCAGAATCAGGGTCATATTTTATAGGTGTATTTTTCAGTAGCCTTCAATGTTCCACTTTCAACTTAACAGTGAAGGGTTGTGTTTTCTTATGTCATTAATATTTTCAGAAGACATATTTTTGAAATGACTACATAGTATTCCATCTTATATGTGAACCATAATTACCTAGCCAATATCCTATTTGGGTTATTTTCCATTTTTTTTACAGTAAACAATGTTGTGAATAACAACTTTGCATTTAAACGTTTATATAAACAGTACATATAGAATGTATTAGAGAAGGAAATGGCAACCCACTCCAGTACTCTTGCCTAGAAAATTCCATGGATGGAGAAGCCTGGTGGGCTACAGTCCATGGGGTCGCAAAGAGTCGAATACAACTGAGCGACTTCACTCATAGAATGTATATCATATAAAGTATATAAAGCATGTCAGGGATTGGAGAAGGAAATGGCAACCCACTCCAGTACTATTGCTTGGAAAATCCCATGGACAGAGGAGTCTGGTGGGCTACAGTCCATGGGGTTACAAAGAGTCGGACATGACTGAACATGCCAAGTTTATAAAGATATTGATTCTCTTACTTCATTGCAGGACTTTTATTATTTCTTTAGGACAGATTCTTAGAAATGAAATTACTAAGTGAAACGTATGCAAATTTTTAAGACTTTGAATACATACTGCTGGATTTTCTTGCAGAAAGTCTCGTCTATAAACGTGTACACCCTGCTTCATGTCTATCCTCTCCCTCCCTGTGGTATACCCTCCAGTACTGGGTATTTTCTTATTCTTTTCAAATTAGATAAGTGGAACACTATCCCACTGTTTTAATTCACAGTCTTGGGTTATTGGTGAATGGAATATTCTTATGTGTGTTAGGTATCTCTGTCTGTTTTTAGCTGCCATAGTCTTTCCTGCGTTCTTTTGTCAGTGATCTTGCTTTTCACTGAGCTATGGGCCTGCTCATCCACAGGCGATTTTCCAGTCAGTGCAGATGCTGCTAGGTGTGGGTGCTCCCTGTGGTCCCAGGTCTTGTCTCTGCCCGGCCATGCCCTTCCATCTGGGGCTGGAGTGGAGGCCACGCCCTCCCCACACGCTGGCTGGGCACTTGCCTCCTGCGGGCCAGTTGAGAACCGCCTGACATGGTTTGACTCACCTCTGTGTGCAGCTACACCCTTTTAACATTTGGTTTTGTTGTATCGTGCACGTCTGTGTTTAAACAGGTTCGGTGACTTGATTTGGGAAGTTGCGTCCAGAGGAGACTGTCATCAGAGACCCAGGTGGGGAGTGTCATCTGGTGGGCATGGATGGTGGTGCTGCCCACACCCTGTGAGCACCAGAAAGCCCCGTGGACCTTCCTGGGGGCACCCAGTTAGCAGAGGGTCCAGCCCTTTCCTGGGACTTGTGACATTTCAAATAGAGGGGTCTTCCAATTTTAGGGCAGGGAAGGCATGTCAGGGATTGGGAGATGCAACCATTCAAGTTGCTTTGAGGAGTCAGAAGGTTAGGGTCAGGATTAGGGTTAGGGCTACTGTTTGTGAACCAGCAGAAAGAGAGTGGCATCTTGCCCCTTTCCCTCAGAGGGGCCTCCTGGACTTTAGAGGCAAGCAAGGAGGGAGCCCAGAGTGACATCAGAGCATCGCTGAAACGGACCTGGGGGGCCAGGGAGCTGCAGCACAGTTAAGAGTCCAGCGGGCTGCTTACTGCTTACTGCTCCCCACCTTGCTCCCCACCCCCGCTCCTTGCAGGTTTCTCCTACTGTGATCCTGAGGAGCAACGAGAGGTGCTGCCCACCTTCCAAGCCCCAGTCCATACCCTGCAACCCTTCTCTGAGGCACCCCTGAACACAGTGTCCAGGCTGGACATCCAGCCTGTATGTATTTCTTTATACATATATATATATAGGCTTCCCAACTGGCACTAGTGGTAAAGAACCACCTGCCAGTGCTGGATACATCAGAGACGTGGGTTCAATCCCTGGGCTGGAAAGATCCTCTGGTGGAGGGCATGGCAACGCACTCCAGTATTCTTGCCTGGAGAATCCCATGAACAGAGGAGCGTGGCAGGCTACAGTCCATAGGGTCGCAGAGAGTTGGACATGACTGAAGCAACTTAGTGTGTGTGTGTGTGTATATATACACATATATAATATATATATATATATGCTTTTTTAATTTTCCTACACCAGGTGTTAGTTGCACTGTGAAAATCTTTTAGTTATAACATGTGGGATCTAGTTCCCTAATCAAGGACTGAACCTGGGCCCCCTCCATTGGAAGCACAGAGTCTTAGCCACTGGACCATGAGAGAAGTCCGAGAAGCACTAAAATAAGTTTAACCACATATATATGTTTATAAATACATTTTAGTTGCAAATAATAATTCATTACTCTCCTCCTTGCCAGGTAGGTTCTGTTATCACCCCCATTATACACTGAGAAGTCCAGGGGGTTCCACTCAGCTGGCCCCGGTCGAAGAACTCAGGCTGTTCGGCTCCAGACTCCAGTCTCTGCCATGCACTGTCTGTGGCCCTAGTGAAGGAGGGCTCCTGCCCTGCCTCCTCCGACAAGCCCTCAAGTCCGGTCCAGATACTGACACAGGTATTACCACGCAGAATGAAACAGCCCCCTTGGGCTCTCTGGATCCAGAGTTTGGAAGGGTTAGGCCTAGTGCTCTGAGGAAGGAAGTTCTATTTTCCTTCCACCCCTGCAGCAGGTTTTAGCTGTGTGGCCTCAAGAAAAGTACACTCTCCAGTAGTTATTCTTAAAAGTCTACCAACCATTCATGTATTCATTTACTGAGCACCTACTGTATGCGAAGCATGGGGTTCATGCTGGGGTACAGAGGTAACCAAGATAGCCACTATCCCCAGCTTAAAAGCAAATGGCCCAACGAAGGTCCAGTTGTGTGTAGGCAGACTGGAGTGGGTGGGCGTGGGGGTCCTTTATCCTGATGCCCAAAATATCACCAGAGCCACAGGGTCGCAGCTGGAGGCTGAGGTCTCCAGTCCCCCTGCCACCTGCCCACACAGCAGGAGTAGAGGAGCTGCTCTCAGCTTCTCTGGAAGCAGCAGGAGTGGCACCTGCGGGGGCCGCTTGGAGCTGAGGCAGAGCGCCCCTTCCCCTCCTTGCTTCCAGGAGCTGCTAGGCTCCTCCGGTCTCCAGTTTTCCTCACCTGGGGACTCTAGTTCTCTCCCAGCCCTGCATTTCTCAGTAGTATGCTCCAAGGAAGATTAGTATCTAAAGCAGGGCTTTGCATGAAGTAGGTGCCCAGTAAATGTCAGTCGAGTTAAATTCAGATGAGGAACAGGTTTTCCAGATAGCTACTAGGGCAGGAGATAGTGAAGAACAGGGGAGCCTGGCATGCTGCAGCCCATGGGGCCTCAAAGAGTTGGACACAACATAGAAACTGAACAACAATGGCTAGTTTAGCAGCGGTCTTTTAGGGTACTTTAGAAAGGAACTGCTTTTTGAGGAAGGTGACCAAAGCTGGATTCACTAATTGACTTAGCCCCAGGGCATCTCTGAGAGGGCTCAAGGGCCTTGTCCCCTCCCGACTAGTGCATGGAGGGAAAGGAAAGAAGTAGTACAAGATGAGCTAAACAAAAAAGAGAAGCTTTGGAAGTCCAAAGGAAGCTGATTTAAAAGTCCACATTGGGGGTTTCCTGGGTGACTCGGGCAGAAAAGAATCTGCCTGCCGATGCAGGAGACACAGGTTCGATCTCTGGTCCAGGGAGATCCCACAGGCCAGAGAAACTAAGCTAATGTGCCACAACTACCGATCCTGCACTCTAGAGCCCGGGAGCCGCAACCAGAGAAGCCCCTGCAGTAAGCAGCCCACGCCCCACAACTAGAGAGTAGCCCCACTCACCACAACTAGAGAGAGCGCACGCAGAAACGAAGACCCAGCACAGCCAGTTAAATAAATACAATTATTATTTTTTTATATCCACGTTGATAGTGTCACCTAATTTCTGTCGTTGACAGCTTCGGGGCCTCAGGGCACCTCCTCAGAGCCAGCCCCACACATCTCCCTGCGCGGTGCTCACACCCCTTCCTTGGAGACGGCGCCGGCCTTCTCTGCCTCCTTCAGAGCCGCCGGGCTGCCCTGTTACCCACAGGACTGGGTGGGGCAGGACTGGGCACTCACTGTTACAGCTGGGGCATCAATGACCTTTGAAACCTTGCCCCATCCCCTCATTCACTGCTCCTCTGGTTCCTGGGCTCCAGGAGGTGTGTCCCACACCCCACCGCCAGCTCTCTGACTTCCCAAGGCTGTGCTCCTCTGGGGCTCTGTGAAGATGCTTGTTGGCAGAGGAGACAAGGGAATGCTCCTTTCACCATCCCCAGCCAGAGCATCTGCTCTATATTTTGGGGAAAGTGTGTAGCATTTTACTTGCTGCTGCCAAGTCGCTTCAGTTGTGTCCAACTCTGTGTGACCCCGTAGATGGGGGTCCATAGACAGCAGCCAGGCTCCACCATCCCTGGGATTCTCCAGGCAAGAACACTGGAGTGGGTTGCCATTTCCTTCTCCAATGCATGAAAGTGAAAAGTGAAAGGGAAGTCGCTCAGTCGTGTCCGACTCTTCGCGACCCCATGGACTGCAGCCTACCAGGCTCCTCCGTCCATGGGATTTTCCAGGCAAGAACACTGGAGTGGGATGCCATTGCCTTCTCTGAATTTTACTTGAGGAAAGTAAAAAAAAAAAAAAAAATGTTGCTGCTTAAAGAATTCAAAAACCACCTGGACCCTTCTGCACTGCCCATCCCTGTTAGTTCTTCGTTTGTCAGCCTCCCCGGGTCCACAGGCTGCCCTTGCATGATCCTCTCCTGCAGTTCAGTTCAGTTCAGTTGCTCAGTTGTGTCCTACTCTTTGTGACCCCATGGAATGCAGGACCCCAGACCTCCCTGTCCATTGCCAACTCCTGGAGTCCACCCAAACCTATGTCCATTGAGTTGGTGATGCCATCCAACCATCTCATCCTCTGTTGTCCCCTTCTCTGCCTGCCCTCAGTCCCTCCCAGCATCAGAGTCTTTTCAAATGAGTCAGCTCTTCGCATGAGGTGCCCAAAGTATTGGAGTTTCAGCTTCAACATCAGTCCTTCCAATGAATACTCAGGACTGATCTCCTTTAGGATGGATTGGTTGGATCTTCTTCCAGTCCAAGGGACTCTCAAGAGTCTTCTCCAACACCATAGTTCAAAAGCATCAATTCTTCTGTGCTCAGCTTTCTTTATAGTCCAGCTCTCACATCCATACATGACCACTGGAAAAACATAGCCTTGACTAGATAGACCTTTGTTGGCAAAGTAATGTCTCTGCTTTTTAATATGCTGTCTAGGTTGGTCATAACTTTCCTTCCAAGGAGTAAGCATCTTTTAATTTCATGGCTGCAGTCACCATCTGCAGTGATTTTGGAGCCCCCAAAAATAAAGTCAGCTACTGTTTCTACTGTTTCTCCATCTATTTGCCATGAAGTGATGGCTAATAGAGTTTGCCAAGAGAACACACTGGTCATAACACTCTCTTCCAACAACACAAAAGAAGACTCTACACATGGACATCACCAGATGGCCAACACCAAAATCAGATTGATTATATTCTGTGCAGTCAAATATGGAGAAGCTCTATACAGTCAGCAAAAACAAGACTGGGAGCTGACTGTGGCTCAGGTCATGAACTCCTTGTTGCCAAATTCAGACTTAAATTGAAGAAAGTGGGGAAAACCACTAGACCATTCAGGTATGACCTAAATCAAATCCCTTATGATTATACAGTGGAAGTGAGAAATAGATTTAAGGGACTAGATCTGATAGAGTGCCTGATGAACTATGAATGGAGGTTCGTGACATTGTACAGGAGACAGGAATCAAGACCATCCCCAAGAAAAAGATCCTCTCCTGCACTTGCCCAGAAAGCTCTGCCGTGTCTCGAGGCTGAGACTGCTGCCTTTCAGGGACCTGTTCACATGTGACACCGGAGCCATTCCTGTGTGGAGTTCAGTGTGTGTGACTGTGTGTGTGTGTGTGTGTGTGTGTGTTAGTGCCTCAGTCGTGTCTGACTCTTTGCAACCCTATGGACGGTAGCTCACTCACCAGGCTCCTCTGTCCATGGGATTCTCCAGGCAGGATACTGGAGTGGGTAGCCATTTCCTTCACCAGGGGGTCTTCTAACCCAAGGATCAAACCCCAGTCTCCTACATGGCAGATGGATTCTTTACCATCTGAGCCACCAGAGAAGCTGTGCGTGACAGTAACACACATCTCAGGCGTGCAATCTGATGAAATTTTACATGTTTCGCACCTGGTGAACACCGTGCCCATCACAGTAAGTGTGCAACATTCCAGCGTTTGCGAAGGTCCCTCCACGCCAGCACCCACCCCCAGTGTAACCGCTGTCAGGGCTTTGTCACCAGGGGAGCATGCGGGTGCTCAGACTCAGTGTCACAGTGCCCTCTGCATCCAGGGGGTCCATCCGTGTTGTGTGCACCTGGAGATCAGTTTTTTTAATGGATTCAGAGTATTCCTTATGCATCTGTCTGTATGGATGGAGATTCAGGGGCCCAAAGCCTCCTGTGAGCTCCTCTGCGACACACTTGTGGATTCCACTAGCGGTTCTCAATGCTGCTGTGAGCTGGCTGGGCGTAGCCCTGGTCAGCCTCCTCCCAGCCCAGTGTGCTGTCCCGGAGCCCTGGACAGACCCCAACCCTGGACTTGAGTGGACCTGGGTGGAGCAGCTGCTGTCGGAGGTCTGAGGGTTCAGGAGTTCCTGAAGGCCTTGAATCACAGCTTATTAATTACTTGTCAATTAATAAATCAAAACAAATCAGGGATCTGTTTACCGAGTTGAAAGGCTTTCCTAGCCCTTCCTTTAATTCTGCGCTGTGACTCACAGCTTTCAGGCCGTCCTGGGCATCCCGTTACCCACTGTGGCCCTCCGGGGGGCTGAGACACCAGGTGAACAGGGTCGGGCCTGGTGCTGCTCAGTGGGTCCAGGACAGCACGTGCCACGGTGTCTTCGATGAAGGTGAACCGCTGTCCTTTTGAAAGTCGTCTGACTTTCACATGTGAAATGAAGACCCCCACAGCCACCTTGGTGGTGGTGGGCTGTGGGGCCATGCGCTTCGGTGGTTCACTTGGGGTTTGCCTGTGTCGTCCTACAGCTTCCCACTCGCACCCCTGAGGGTGCTGGTGAGTCACATCCTTTGCCTTTGGGAATTTCTTTGCTCCTCCTAAAAGTCCTGCCTAATGATCGGGTTTGTTTATTTTCTGCTTCATCACGTCCGTGTATCTGTCAAAAGCTGAACTGTGTGTCCATCGGGTGCAGAGCTTCTCTCTCTGCACCTTTGCTTCTGAGACAGGACACGGGGGACTAAGGCACAGGCCCAGAAAGCCCCCTCGGATGGCGTCTCCTGGGAGGCGTGCTGTTGCGCATGGGCCTGGGTAAGGGCCATGGAAGCAAACCACGGGGGCCGCTAAAGCCGTCGTCTTCACGCGGCCGGCTGTGCTGAGGAACTGGGAGACTGCAGGGCTGTCCGCATCCTGTTTTCTGTGGCTCGGGGGCCTGAGCCGCTGGCTCCCCGCCCACACGTCGTGACCTTGCTTCCCTCGCTGGTCTGGAATAATAACGGGGTGTTGCTATGTGACAAAACAAATACTCTGCCTGTAGTGTGGCCCCTCTCACGAAGGAGGAGCCCCTGGCTCCAGCAGCAGCTGCAGGGATAAGCAGGGCCCCCCACCTTCACAGGAACGCGCTTTTGCCGGAAGGTGATGCTGAGGCTCCACAGGTCGGAATGCTCTTGTGAGAAATGGTGTGCTGGGGCAGCTGCACTCCACCCTGGAGAGGAGCTGCCCTGGAGCAGCTTTGTCCCTGTTCACCTGGAGCGGGAGTCACTGTGCTCCCCCACCCCAAACTTGGAACAGTTTCCCTGCTTGTCAGTGGTGAACTGAGGGTCCAGGAGGGGCTGGGGAGGGAGGGAGAGAGACACACACAAGCATCCGCACCAGGTGGGTGTTGTCTGTCTCCTCACAATGCCTCTTCTCCACCCACCCGGTCATAGCCATTCATCAGAGGAGGGACAGCACCTGGCCCTGGAGAGTAAGCCAACGTGCACTGTTGAGGTTGCCCTGTGGTTCTTCCTGGAGAGAATTCTGGGGGGCCACAGTCTCTGGGCTCTCTCCCTGCCCTAGGAGCTCAGTCCAGCCTGGTAGGAGCAGTTGCCACCCGGTCACATCACCTGAGTCCTTCTCTCGGCTTGGGGTTACTACGTCCTTTCTTAGAGCATCGGCTCTGTGCCAGCCCTTCTACTAGGCACTCAGCTCAGGTGCTTCCCTGATGCTCATCCACCATACCTGTGGGCTGCAGAGAGGAAGATCTGGGGTCTGGACCAGGCTGCTAACTCGCCCCAAACAAGGCCCCAGCAACCTTCCATTGCTCTGCCATCCTGCTTCTCACCTAGTTCTCGTTATCCCCTGATTCCACCTCGTGGAAAACGTTCAGCACCTACCTGGTCCGGAATGCTCTGCAGCCACATGTATCGCTCTCCCCCTCCCCAGCCCCTCCAGGACACGGCTCAGGGTTGGACTGCCTCTTCAGTAGTCTTCCTGTGTCCTGGGAATCCCCCTCTCTGAAGCCGCCCCATGCGCTTTGGCCTGTGTGCAGTCTGCTGGGGGCAGAAGGGGTGCTGCAGGCAGAGCCCCTTCTGTAGCTGTGCTCAGACTGTCAGCGGTGACCGAGCAGAGGCCCCTTGGGCTGCAAGGCTGGGGTGGGCAGCTTCTGCTCAGCTCAGCTCTGAGTCCTCATCTAGAGATCGAGGTTAAGGTCATGCTCCTGAGCACCACTTTTCTCTCACAGAGTAATAGAAAAGTGGTTTCCTTGTGAAGAAAAAAAAAAACCCTGAAAAATATCTGCCAGTGATGGAAGGGACAGGACCTAAAAAAGTCATGACTTGTATTCAGAAATTAGGAAGGTGGCTTAATTGAAGAGGGGTGTGCTCCTGTAGGGGCATGCTTCCTGCTCTGTCTTTTATAAACCACATGGGCAGAGATCTCACTGTGTGGTGCTTGCAAGTCTGAGTGTTTGAGAAGGACTCTGGCAGCCCTGGGGTGCGTGTGGAAGCCTGGTGTGCCCTGTACACCTTCTCCACGTGCACTTAGCCAAGAAGAGCAAAAGCTGTGGAACAAGGTGATCTGAGTGCAAGCTGCTGTTCGATGGACTCTCCCTCAGAACAGGACACGGATTTGATTCAGGATTCACAACAGCCCTCTGGGGAATATATTGTGTCCTTCTTTTACAAAGGAGGAAATATGCTTGGAGAAGTTTAAATGATTCAGAGTCACCAGCCAGTTCAAGGTGAGTCAGGAGCTGAACCTAGGTCTCCATCCAAGGCCTTGCCTCTTGATGCTTCTGCCTTCTGTCTGCTAAGGCACCACTGACCCAGGCAGCGTCCCCACTCAGCCCATCCCATCCCTGGACACTGCCTCTTTTCCAGGTGCTTTTCCTGAGCTCAGGTCCAGATGTGAACTTGCTTCGCTACTTGGGCTGGGGCTCCAGGCCTCTGCCTGAGTACATTTCTGCATTTCTGTTCCGGGGAAGTGCTATGAAGGAGAGACAGATGAGCAGCCTGGCACTGACCTCCGCACTCTGGCCCAGGTGGACCCTCCAGCCCGCCAGCTCCACCTCAACAGCAGGGCTCCCTGCACCTTTACCTCAGCTTCTAGAGCAGCTGGTTCTGGTCTGTTCTATTCCACCCACCCTGTGTGCCAAGTCGCTTCAGCTGTATCCAGTTCTTTGCAACTCTGTAGACTGTAACCCACCAGGCTCCCCTGTCCATGGAATTCTCCAGGCAAGAATACTGGAGTGGGTTGCCATGCCCTCCCCAAGGGGATCTTGAGTAACACTGAATTACTTTTCTTGTTGATAAGATTGTAAGAGAATACCAGGTATTAATTTAATACTGAATATTTCCCAGTTCAAGTGAACCTGAAATTCACTTAACTTCTCTTGTATTTAGAATTGTTTGATGTGTAAGCACTTACTTTTCTTCAAGCCAATTAAATAGAGCTCATTTACAAATTAATCATGGCAATATTACCCAAAGACATATACTGAGACATACATATACCCAGACAGACACAAGAGATTTAGTTTCATTTTCTAAACTTAGTCATGAATCAGCTATCACAATGTAAAATTCACTAATTTATACTGAATAAATAAAAATTTTGGAATAAATTTGGAATTTGGAATAAATTGGAATTGGAATAAATTTGGAATAAATAAACATTTTGAAGGCTTCTCCTGCCCACCATGGCACGCTTTGTCCATTCTGCCAGATGGTCTGGGCATCCCCTTCCCGTGGAATTCTCACACCCCCCACTGGCGCTC
>SJXQ01004074.1:376288-544013 GCA_006408695.1 Aepyceros melampus | reverse complement strand
AAGACCTGGCGTACTGCGATTCATGGGGTCGCAAAGAGTCGGACACGACTGCGCGACTGAACTGACTGAACTGATTTGGAACCAGTCTGTTGTTCCATGTCCAGTTCAAACTGTTGCTTCCTGACCTGCATACAGATTCCTCAGATGGCAGGTAAAGTGGTCTGATATTCCCATCTCTTGAAGTATTTTCCACAGTTTTTTTTGACCCACACAGTCAAAGGCTTTGGCATAGTCAATAAAGCAGAAGTAGATGTTTTCCTGGAATTCCAGTTGAGCTATTACAAATCCTAAAAGATGATGTAGTGAAAGTGCTGCATTCAATGTGCCAACAAATTTGGGAAACTCATCAGTGGTCACAGGACTGCTAAAGGTCAGTTTTTATTCCAATCCCAAAGAAAGGCAGCGCCAAAGAATGTTCAAACTACTGCACAATTATACTCATCTCACATGCTAGCAAAGTAATGCTCAAAATTCTGTGAAGTCACTGAACAGTTAATATGTGAGCTTGTAGCTATGAGGGTCTCCTCTGCTACCAGGAGAGATGCCTCTCAGAGGATGACAACCACACAGATAAAACAGAGCTTAAAGATGAAGACATACAGACTTGAAGATACTGTTTGAACCATAAGACCCAGCCACACCTGAATTGGTATATCTCTTTGAGTTTCTACTTATATGAGTTAATATAGTTCTTTTGTTACTTAATCTGATTTAATTAGGTTTTGATCACGAGTGGACTTCCCTGATGGCTCAGATGGTAAAGACTCTTCCTGCAATGCAGGAGACCTGGGTTCAGCCCTGGATTGGGAAGATCCCCTGGAGAAGGAAACAGCTACAAACTCCAGTATTTTTGCCTGGAGAATTCCATGGACAGAGGATCCTGCCAGGCTATGATCCATGGGGTCGCAAAGAGTCAGACATGACTGAATGGCTTTCACTTTGATCTCTTGTAAATGAGAGCTATTAATATAATCTGAAAAGTAGCTGTGAAGCTTCCATTATTTTCTCCTTCCAGGAAGTTGGACTACAGAGAAGGCTGAAACGGTCCCGTTCTGCAGTGTGTCTGTGATAAATCGGGAAGTTAGCAGTCCAATGCAGAAGACCTTACTAGTTTTACATTATGTCTTTCTTAATACAGTCACTTTCTTCTCATTCATTTTCTCTATCTACTATATGTACCTTATAGCAAATTGAGCTCATTACTGATTCTGTAAGCAGAAGGCAGAAAATCCTGTTCTGCTTAATGTTGACAAAACTGACTTTGTCTCCAGCATACAGACCACCTGTTCAGCTTAATGATTTACTTTCCATCTTTGACTTAGCTGGTTAGAGAATGAGAGGGGAATTCATGATTTTATACTGTTGCACACACAGACACAGATTTAGAAAACTGAAGATAGAAATGGAGAGAATTCAGTTTCCATGGAGTTAAGCAGAATTATTCTGTTGTAAATAGCTTGGCTTCCTTAGCGTCAAAAGTACATTATACTGATGGATACTTTGAAATGCAAATATTTTCTATGTTGAGGGAAAGCAAACATAATGAAACAAATATTTTGATGTGTTTTCCGGGTGAAATGTGAAAAAGGAAATCTTGTGTGTCTCTAGAAATGGTCCTGAAAGGACCGAGTGGGAGTGATGGCTGAGTGTTAGACTTGAAAGGAGGTTGATAGTCCTGCGCTAAGTGCTCAATTAAGTGTTAGTTATAGTTTGAGTAAACTCCAGGAGTTGGTGATGGACAGGGTGGCCTGGCATGCTGCAGTCCATGGGATCCCAATAAGTTAGACACAACTGAGCGACTGAACTGAACTGGACTGAAAAATAGAAGCTTGTTAAACTTTGAATACAATGAATTAAGTTATCAATATATAAAATTATTATCAAGGCCATAAGCCAAATTTAACTCTTAAATTGACAAAGAGAAAAGGTTCTGAGTACAGTGGCAAATAAAGATCAAAGTGATCAAAAGGAAAAAATCATTCTTGTCACTGTCCTACTATCCAGAGATTTTGAAAAGTGGAGTAAAGTGAAATAAAAATAAATTCTTGGCTTGGACAGAATCATTTTTGCCATCTGAATATCAGTTCAGTTCAGTTCAGTTCAGTCGCTCAGTCATGTCCTACTCTTTGCAACCTCATGGACTGTAGCTTACCAGGATTCCCCTGTCCATCACCAACTTCTAGAGCTTACTCAAACTCATATCTATCAAGTCAGTGATGCCATCCAGCCATCTCATCCTCTGCCGTCCCCTTCTCCTCCTGCCTTCAATCTTTCCCAGCATCACAATCTTTTACAATGAGTCAGTTCTTCACCTCAGGTGGCCAAAGTATTGGAGTTTCACCTTCAACATCAGTCCTTCCTGAATATTTAGGACTGATTTCCTTTAGGATGGACTGGTTGGATCTCTTTGCAGTCCAACAGACTCTCAAGAGTCTTCTGCAACACCACAGCTCAAAAGCATCAATTCTTCAGCACTCAGCTTTCTTTATAGTCCAACTCTCACATCCATAAATGACTAGTGGAAAAAACACAGCTTTGACTAGATGGAACTTTGTTGGCAAAGTAATGTCTTTGCTTTTTAATAAGCTGTCTAGGTTGGTCGTAGCTTTTCTTCCAAGCATTTCTTTTCATTTCATGGCTGCAGTCACCATCTGCAGTGATTTTGGAGCCCTAATTAATAAAGTCTCTTACTGTTTCCATTATTTCTCCATCTATTTGTCATGAAGTGATGGGACCAGATATCATGATCTTAGTCTTCTGAATGTTGAGTTTTAAGCCACCTTTTCACTCTCCTCTTTCACTTTCATCAAGCGGCCCTTTAGTTCTTCTTCACTTTCTGACATAAGGGTGGTGTCATCTGCATATCTGAGGTTATTGATATTTCTCCCAAAAATCTTGATTCCAGCTTGTGCTTCATCCAGCCTGGCATTTCACATGACGTACTCTGCATATAAGTTAAATAAAGAGGTGAAAATATACAGCCTTAATGTACTCCTTCCCTGATTTGGAACAGTCTGTTGTTCCATGTCCAGTTCTAACTATTGCTTCTTGACCTGCATACAGATTTCACAAGAGGCAGGTAAGGTGGTCTGGTATTCCCATCTCTTGAAGAATTTTCCACAGTTTGCTGTTATCGACACTCACCTTTTCACTCTCCTCTTTCACTTTCATCAAGCGGCCCTTTAGTTCTTCTTCACTTTCTGACATAAGGGTGGTGTCATCTGCATATCTGAGGTTATTGATATTTCTCCCAAAAATCTTGATTCCAGCTTGTGCTTCATCCAGCCTGGCATTTCACATGACGTACTCTGCATATAAGTTAAATAAAGAGGTGAAAATATACAGCCTTAATGTACTCCTTCCCTGATTTGGAACAGTCTGTTGTTCCATGTCCAGTTCTAACTATTGCTTCTTGACCTGCATACAGATTTCACAAGAGGCAGGTAAGGTGGTCTGGTATTCCCATCTCTTGAAGAATTTTCCACAGTTTGCTGTTATCGACACAGTCAAAGTCTTTTGCATAGTCAACAAAGCAGAATAGATGATTTAATGGAACTCTCTTGCTTTTTTGATGATCTAATGGATGTTGGCAATTTGATCTCTGGTTCCTCTGCCTTTTCTAAATCCAGCTTGACCAACTGGAAGTTCACGGTTCATGTACTGTTAGAATCTGGCTTGGAGAATTTTGAACATTACTTTGCTAGCGTGTGAGATGAGTGCAATTGTGTGGTATTTTAACATTCTTTGGCATTGCCTTTCTTTGGGATTGATATGAAAACTGACATTTTCTAGTCCTGTGGCCACTGCTGAGGTTTCCAAATTTGCTGGCATACTGAGGGCAGCACTTTCACAGCATCATCTTTTAGGATTTCAAACAGCTCAACTGGAATTCCATCACCTCCCCTAGCTTTGTTCATAGTGATGCTTCCTTAGGCCCACTTGACTTCACATTCCAGGATGTCTGGCTCTAGGTGAGTGATCACACCATCGTGATCACCTGGGTCATGAAGATCTTTTTTGTATAGTTCTTCTGTGTATTCTTGTCACTTCTTTTTAATATCTTCTGCTTCTGTCAAGTCCATACCATTTCTGTCCTTTATTGTGCCCATCTTTCCATGAAATTTTCCCTTGGTATAATAATGTCTCGATATACACTATTATAATTTTCTTCATGATAAGTAAACATGATGAATGAGATGGAAAGTTTTAAGAGTTATGCATAAATCCTAGGCAGATCTGGAAATATTTATTTCAACTCTGTTCCCAGTGGGAGACAGGAGTCAATACTACCAGGCATGCAAGTGCATAGTTGAAAAACTGTGTTTGCATGTATTTTAAATTCAACAAAAATTTAAGCAAATAAGCATCAGTGCCCTGTGAAATGAAGACTTGAATACACAGCTTTATAGAAAAAACTGAAGTGAATTGCTTATTAAGTTCCAATATGCTAAAGTGTTAACTGACTGGGGAAATGGAGAAAATCTAGATGAATAAAGACATAGACATCTAATGAAATATCATGAAAGGGCTCATAGTGCTCTTTGGAATCTTAAGAAAGATGGAAAAAAAAAACACTGTAAGGGCTATTGATAAACCTTTGGCACTATTTCAACTATGTCATCCAGTGCTACTCACCTCACAACTCCATTTTGACTTTCTATACATCATGTGTCATGCTAAGTCACTTCAGTCGTGTTCAGCTCTGCGATCCCATGTACTGTATGTAGCCCACCAGGCTCGTCTGTCCATGCGATTCTCCAGGCAAGAGTACTGGAATGGGTCGCCATACCCTTCTCCAGGGGACCTTCCTGACCCAGGGATCAAACTCACATCTCATATCTTCTGCATTGGCAGGTAGGTTCTTTACCACTAGCACACCTGGGAATTCTTTTCATCATATAAATTAAACCATACTCATTGACTACGCATCTATTTCTTCCATGAAAACTGTGTTACGTTAACCATCCCCACATTTCTCTGAAGGTCAAGCCCCCTTAGATACTGATCTGGTTGATTATTAAAATGATAGAAACACCTTGGACTGGGGCTGTTAGGAGCCACTTAACTGGGCTCTCTTGGTTTGAACCCTCATGATACCCACGGCCATTAGCAAACCAGCATCTGAGAATCCTCTCATACAATCAATACAGGCCTGAATAGCCACCACTCATCGTGCTGATGCTTCTCTTACCAGCACAGTCTGGATGGCCTTGGTAAATGGATGTCCTCCAGGGCTTCCTTGTGGAATGTAAGACCTGAGCATATCCTTTGTTCTCACATCCACTTTAGCATGCTCACTCTCTTGACCCTTTTATTCTACCACTTTCTTCTACAGTAATGTAAATATTGCAACATTGCTCTGCATAAGCCCTCATTTTCTCTTGGCTTCCAGCAGCCACTCTAGCAACAAATTGAAGCTATCTACTGGGGTGTTTGCTAAGTGTTCAATACTATATCCTTAGAAAGTACTCTCAAGCCCATAAATGCTCCCTTTTCAGACTTATAGTCCAGCTCCCCTTCATGAATCACCAAAAATGTCCAGTCCCACAGTTATTTTCTTAGCCTGCATTAGTGGATGCTGCTAACATTTGCAGCTCATTGTATTAAGGCTCCTTTCTTCCCTTATCAGGCCCTTCTAGGTAGGGGCATATCCCAAAGGGTCCTCCTGACACTTTGCAAAGGAAAAGCCATACAAAGGAAATGCTGTCTTAAAGGTCAACCACATCAGTAGGCCCTGACAGTAAAATCTTATAGAAAATTGCCAATATAAAGAAAGAGGAATGAAGGTCACTTCAGATCATGCAAATATTTAAAGGACAGTAAAGAAATGTTGGAGAAGGCAATGGCAACCCACTCCAGTACTCTTGCCTGGAAAATCCCATGGATGGAGGAGTCTGGTAGGCTGCAGTCCATGGAGTAAGGAAGAGTTGGACATGACTGAGTGACTTCACTTTCACTTTTCACTTTTATGCATTGGAGAAGGAAATGGCAACCCACTCCAGTGTTCTTGCTTGGAGAATCCCAGGGACGGGGGAGCCTCGTGGGCTGCCATCTATGGGGTCAGGAAGAGTCAGACACAACTGAAGCGACTTAGCAGCAGTAGCAGCAGCAAAGAAATGTTATAAACAATTTGATGCCAATACATTTAATACTAGAAGAAATGGACAAAATCCTTGATTAATACAATTTACGAAAAAGAAGAAACAGAAAATTTAAATGACACTTTACCTTCAGGAAGCTGAATTCATAATCAAAACTTTCACACAAATAGAACTCCAAACTCAGATAGTGTCACTGGTGAATTCTATCAAATAATTTAAAAAGATGTAATACCAATTCTGCACAAATATTCCTTCAGTATAATCTAATAGAACAATAAATGAGGTCAGTATAATCTAGTAGAACAGTAAATGTTGTAAATATAACAGTCCTCAATCAAACATTAGCAGATTAAATCCAGATATATATGGAATGGAAAATAAATCAGGACCAAGTGGGGTTTATCTCTGCAATGCAATGTTAGTTTAAATTCCTCCTCCACAAATCAATGTACTCCATGATGATTTTATTTTTGAAAGAAGAAACATATGATCATCTTGAAAAACGTGAAAAAGGCCATTGAAACAATCCAACCTAATATTGAAATATATTCTTGGCAAACTATGAATAAGAACATCCTTTGTTCATTGCGGCACTGTTTATAATAGCCAGGACATGGAAGCAACCTAGATGTCCATCAGCAGATGAATGGATAAGAAAGCTGTGGTACATATACACAATGGAGTATTACTCAGCTATTAAAAAGAATACATTTGAATCAGTTCTAATGAGGTGGATGACGCTGGAGCCGATTTTACAGAGTGAAGTAAGCCAGAAAGAAAAACACCAATACAGTATACTTACACACATATATGGAATTTAGAATGATGGTAATGATAAACCTGTACACAAGACAGTGGACTGATGCATGGGGATAATCCAGAGAGAGGGTGTGGGGTGGGAGGGGGGAGGTGGGGGTCGGGATTGGGAGTTCATGTACACTCGTGGCTGATTCATGTCGATATGTAGCAAAATGAATACAGTATTGTAAAGCAAAACAAACTAAAAAATAAAAATTAATTAAAAAGAATAAAAAATAAATAAAAAATAAAAAAAGAACATCCTCATGCTGATAAGAATCATCTACAAAAACCTATAGCCAGCATCATACTTAATGGTGAATTAATGAATGCTTTCCCTCTCATATAGGGTAGAGGCAAGATTATTCCCTCTGTTCATCTCTGTGCAGTATTTTACTATCCAATGAAAGATGGTATAAAAAAAATAAAGAACAAAAAGCATAACATTCAGAAAAGAAAAAGTAGAACATTCACTATTTGCAGATGTCATGGTTGAAAACACAAAAATCCTAGGAAGTTTGCAAAAACCAAAAATGATTTAACAAATTTGTAGGATAGAAGACTGATATACAAAAAGTGATCTTTTTCACTGGCAAGCAAAAATATAAAGTACCTAAGAACAAATATAAAGAAATATGAAAGAATACCACATTGAAAACCATAAAACATTGCTGAAAGAAATTCCAGATCTGTTAAATGGAGAACTATAATATCCTCATACATAAGAAGATCTGATTTTAAGATAACAGGTTGCATTGCTTTCCCAAAGAACATCCCAACAGCAGATTTTTTGGTAGAAGTTGAGAAGCTGATTATAAAATTTATATTCAAATTAACATGATCTAGAATAGCCAAAATAATCTTTAAAGAGGAAAACAAAGTGGAAATACTTGTGTTATTAGACTTTTAAACTTAACAAAAAGTCAATAAGGTATTGATGTAAAGATGAGCAAATAGATTGATGTAACCAAGAGACGTATCATATTTGATGAATATATTTTTAATACTGCAAAATATATTTTCAATGCAATTCAGTGAGTAAAGAAAAAAAATGTATTTCAACAAATGATGCTGAGATGACTCTATATCTTTATTTTAAAAAGAAAAAACTCAATCTTATTTCACATAACACACAAAAATTAATTTGAGATGGGTCAGGGACCAAAACCTAAGTCAGAACTGTAAAGTTTATAGGAGAAACATCGAATATCTTTGTAATCTTGGTGTGAGCAAACATGTGTTAGGACACAGAAAGTATAGCCATAAAATAAAACTTGATAAAGCAGACGATCAAAATTAAGATTATTAACACCTCTCTTTATAAAATGGGCAAAAATGTTGAAGAGCTATTTCACAGAAGATAGTCAGATTGTTTAGCACATAAATAGTTGCACAATAGAATTAGTCATTAACAAAATGCAAATTAAAACCAAAATGACAGAAAGAGAAAAACAAATGTATATTAATGCATATGTATAAAGATGCTTACTCCTTGGAAGAAAAGTTATGACCAACCTAGATAGCATATTGAAAAGCAGAGACATTACTTTGCTGACTAAGGTCCATCTGTCAAGGCTATGGTTTTTCCTGTGGTCATGTATGGATGTGAGAGTTGGACTGTGAAGAAGGCTGAGCACCGAAGAATTGATGCTTTTGAACTGTGGTGTTGGAGAAGACTCTTGAGAGTCCCTTGGACTGCAAGGAGATCCAACCAGTCCATTCTGAAGGAGATCAACCCTGGGATTTCTTTGGAAGGAATGATGCTAAAGCTGAAACTCCAGTACTTTGGCCACCTTATGCAAAGAGTTGACTCATTGGAAAAGACCCTGATGCTGGGAGGGATTGGGGGCAGGAGGAGAAGGGGACGACAGAGGATGAGATGGCTGGATGGCATCACTGACTCGATGGACATGAGTCTGAGTGAACTCCGGGAGTTGATGATGGACAGGGAGGCCTGGTGTGCTGTGACTCATGAAGTCGCAAAGAGTCGGACATGACTGAGTGACTGAACTGAACTGAACTGATGGAATCTAGAAAAATGGTACTGATGAACTTATTTCCAGGGCAGAAATAGAGACGCAGACCTAGAGAATAGACTTGTGGACACAGTGCAGAAAGGCAAGTAGGACAAAGTGAGAGAGTAGCATCAACGTATATACACTACCATATATAAAAGAGATAGCTAGTGGGAAATTGCTGTATAACTCAAAGAACACAGCTCAGTGTTCTGTGACAACCTAGAGGGATGCGATGAGGGCTGGGGTGGGAGTGAGGCACAAGAGGGAGGAGATATATGTATACTTAAAACTTCCCTGGTAGCTCAGATGGTAAACAATCTGCCTGCAGTGCAGCAGACCCGGATTAAACAAGGGAATGGCTACCCACTCCAGTATTCTTGTCTAGAGAATTCCACAGAGAAAGGAGCATAGCGGGCTACAATCCATGGGATTGCAAAGAATTGGACACGACTGAGCAACTAACTAACTGAGCAAGCAACTCAACTAATTAAAACGCCTCTTGATCAAAGTGAAAGAGGAGAGTGAAAAAGTTGGCTTAAAGCTCAACATTCAGAAAACGAAGATCATGGCATCGGTCCCATCACTTCATGGGAAATAGATGGGGAAACAGTGGAAACAGTGGCTGACTTTATTTTGGGGGGCTCCAAAATCACTGCATATGGTGACTGCAGCCATGAAATTAAAAGACGCTTACTCCTTGGAAGGAAAGTTATGACCAACCTAGATAGCATATTCAAAAGCAGAGACATTACTTTGCCAACAAAGGTCCGTCTAGTCAAGGCTATGGTTTTTCCATTGGTCATGTATGGATGTGAGAGTTGGACTGTGAAGAAGACTGAGTTCCGAAGAATTGATGCTTTTGAACTGTGGTGTTGGAGAAGACTCTTGAGAGTCCCTTGGATGCAAGGAGATCCAATCAGCCCATCCTAAAGGAGATCAGTCCCAGATGTTCATTGGAAGGACTGATGCTTAAGCTGAAACTCCAGTACTTTGGCCACCTTATATGAAGAGTTGACTCACTGGAAGAGACTCTGATGCTGGGAGGGATTAGGGGCAGGAGGAGAAGGGGATGACAGAGGATGAGATGGCTGGATGGCATCACCGACTTGATGGATGTGAGTCTGAGTGAACTCCAGGAGTTGGTGATGGACAGGGAGGCCTGCCGTGCTGAGTTCATGGGGTCACAAAGAGTCGGACACGACTGAGTGACTGAACTGAACTGAACTAAGCAACTAAAACACTCACACACACACACAGCTGATTCACATTGTTGTACAACAGAAACCAACACAATATTGTAAAGCAACTATCCTCCAATTAAAATTAATTAAAAAAATTTTAAACTATAATGAGATAACACTATACACCCACTAGAGTTAAAAAGAGTTGGTAAAGAACCCACCTGTCACGTGGTAGACCTGGGTTTGATCCCTGAGTTGCGATTCCCTGGAAAAGGGAATGGGTACCCACTCCAGTATCCTGGCCTGGAGAATTCTATGAACTGTATAGTCCATGGAGTTACAAATAGTCAGACACTGATTATTTGACTGAGTGACTTTCATTTTCACCAATTACTAAGGCTATAGAGCAAATGATCTCATATCATTTGTAAAAGTAAAATGATAAACCCCTTTGAAAATTATTTGGCAATCTTATTAAATATATATATCCTCAAAATAAATTATATGAGGCTATTAATAGCCACTTATTGAGAGTCTAACTGAACTACTTTATAATATTGTTCCCTCCACATGTATTTTGTGTGGCCAAGCAGCCTGCAGGGACCTTGAACTGACGCCAGCCCCTCCTGAAGGGGCATGCCCTTCATAACAGCCTGCAGGGTCACAAGTAAGTTCCTGATATGACTCCCTTAATGAACTTGCGATAAGTGCAAGCCTTCCATTTGTATTTAGATAAGACATCCTCCCTCCATCCCTGCCCCACTTCCCCAGGAAATGTTAGTCGCTCAGTCATGTCGGGCTCCTTGTGACCCCATGACTATAACCTGCCAGGCTCCTTTGTCCATGGGATTCTCCAGGCAAGAATACTAGAGTGGGTGTCATTTCCTTCTCCAGGGGATCTTCCCAACCGGGTCAGGATCCAACCGGGGCCTCCCACATTGCACCAGGGAAGCCCAATATTCTTTTTGGCTTGACCAGCCTTAGTTTGGGAATCCCAAGGCACTCCATCGGAATAAAGGCACACATATGTGTGCCCCACGTCCTGCCATACTCTGTCTACCTGCACCCAAACTTGATGTTCCCATGGGGCCACTCAGGGCAACTGTGAGTAATAAACGTCTCTCTCACCTTCCCTCTCAGTTTCTTGTTGAACTTTGGCTCACCATCTGATACGCTGAGCCTCTATGTAACAAATGTTAATTTAACAGTCACAACACCACCATATCCACAATAGCTAAAAACTGAAACAACCTAAATGTCCAACAATTGGAAAATAAGTAAACAAATTGTGTTATATTCTCATGTACCACATATATTGCTGGAATACTTTTCAGCAATAAAAAGGAATGAATTACTGAACTGCACATTACTGAACGTGGTTGAATCTCTAAATACTATGTCGAGCAAAAGAAGTCAGATCCCCCCAAAAATGTGTATGCATGATTTCATCTATATGACGTTTGAGAATAGACAAAATTGATCTGTGGTGATAGATATCAGAAAAATGACTCCTGAGGGCAGGAAGAGGAGAAGATTGCCTGGGAAAACAGCACAGGGAATGTTCTATGGTGGCAAAAATGTTTTATACACTGATTGTTGTTGTTTGAAATGTTTGAAATACATTTACCAACATCCAGGAAATGGTACATGTATATTTTGTGTGTTTCAGAGTATATAAATTAAATGTCAATAAAAATAAAAATATATATTATTTTTATCTATTCTGAATCTGGTTCAGAATTTCTAATCTCATTGTGTTTATCTACAATATAAGTCTGAAGTATGACAGAAAGAGTGAATATGTAATTTCAACCATAATTCTTGTGTATACATATAGTTTTAGCAGTAGTCATAGGGTCTTTAAAATGTTGTAATCTTTAAGAATCTAAATTTCAACCATAATTCTTGTGTATACATATAGTTTTAGCAATAGTCATAGGGTCTTTAAAATGTTGTAATCTTTAAGAATCTATTATAAAAAAAACTCACAAGACTTATCTGGAGTCACTTCGGTTTTGGAGTCACTCTTGGGAGCCCAATAAGCATGAAATATAATAAAGCTTCTGTTTTATAATAGTCTTCTTCCCAAGAAACTGATTTTTCTTTAGTATTTGACATTTGTATTTTTTAATTACAAATTTAATGATAATTGCTGCACTAATGGAACCTACTCCCTGCTTAACAAATCTTTTTCACACATTCATAGCAAGCAAATATGTCTTTGTTGCATCACTATTTGCTAAATTAATAGGTGATTTAACTTCTAAATTAAAATTAAAATGTTAACTTTTTGCCAAGGATGTAGGCTCTGTTCCCCAAATAAAAGAGACAGTTTCTTCTGGTGACTCAAAAACGTTTCTGTTATGAAATATAAACAGTGATGGGCTGAAACCAGTTGCATTGTCAAACCTCATATCAAACAGCCCTACATTGCTCTGGCCAATTCTTCTGGAATCATCTTGTTGCCTTGCTCTGCCTAGCCATATCTATTTTACCCATCACCGTATTTGTTTTGTATTTTGCAAGGTCTGTGCCTTCTCCTTTCCATTGGGGGGTACTTGCAAGCAGTGGATACAACTACTAATTCCATTTGGACTTCCTTTTTTTTAAATACATTGGCTCTAGGGATCCATAATTGGTCATTCAAAATGCATCATATGTACATATATAAAAATCCACATCAAATGTTTCTCAGATTTGTTGTTTACTTCACAATATATTTATGTTTTAAAATATAGAGTTTTAAGAAACAAATTTTACGCAACAAAGAACAGGATTTCACTGAATTTCCAGTTGAAGGTTGAGTCCTGAAATCATTGGAGAACATTGTTAAGGGATGTCATTGTTAAGGGATGTCCTGCATACCACTGGACTTTTAAATGTAAGCTTAAAGGAAACCAGACTTTTACATTTTGTTAGAGCGTATGAGAGTGTTCTATCAGCAGGTGTCTATGTCAGTCAGCTTAAGAGGGATGCGGAGGGCAAAAGGTATTATCCTCCATGGATGAATTGATACTCTGCCACTCTGAATTTTTCTGAAAGTAGGGTTTTTCAGGATTTATTTTTAAATGACTCATTCTCTGTAGGTTTGTGGGGCTGAATTTATTGTTTCTGAACTTGAGAGATTTCAAATCTAGTGTCTCTGAAATTTACTGTGGTGAGAGGAGCTTCACAATGGCCTTTGGTGATAGTTTCCTCACTGTTAACATTCATTTGATTAAATCCTAACAGCATAGCTAGCAAAACAAACCAACCAAGAAGCATGTTTGGGATTTAATATCTGGGAAAAGTAACAGAGACATAGGAAGGAATACTTTGTTAATAATCAATTATTTTAAATTACAAATGCATATTTCCTAACTTGCCTTTATTCTATATGAGAAAAGACTAATAACAGACTACTGCAATAATTTTTAAGACAAAATATTAATTAGTACTTTGGCATAAACATCTTCTTTCAAAGATTATCTTTTCAAATATATATTAAATCTCTCTAAGCAAATCTTGTCTTCAGAGTGATTTAGTCATTTAGGTGTGTACTAATTTATATGAAATACCTCAGAAGACATTGCCAAATAAGCTGGCATTCTACAGCAATGCTCCTAATGAGTTTGTTAGTACAAAGGTATTTTTGTCATAGAATTTTTTTCCTCTACTTAATTGTGAAGTATATCTAGGAGAGATAGATGAAAGATGAAATAACAATCATTAATGGAATTCCTTGCTATTAGCACCCATATTAAAAGATAGAAAAACACCAGGACTTTAAACATCACCCCCACTTCCCATCTGTCCTAGATCACATACCATTTTCTGTCTTGTAGTAGTAATTGCTATACTGACTTCTATTATAATAAATTCCTCACTTTTCATCATAGTTTAATCACCAAATGTATCACTGAGCAATATTGTTGAATTTTGTCTGATTTTAAAACTTGAGTTCAGTTCAGTTCAGTTCAGTCGTTCAGTCATGTCTGACTCTCTGCAACCCCATGAATCACAGCACGCCAGGCCTCCCTGTCCATCACCAACTCCTAGAGTTCACTCAGATTCACGTCTATTGAGTCAGTGATGCCATCCAGCCAGCTCATCCTCTGTCATCCCCTTCTCCTCCTGCCCCTAATCCCTCCCAGCATCAAAGTCTTTTCTAATGAGTCAACACTTCATATGAGGTGGCCAAAGTACTGGCGCTTCAGCTTCAGCATCATTGCTTCCAAAGAAATCCCAGGGCTGATCTCCTTCAGAATGGACTGGTTGGATCTCCTTGCCGCCTAAGGGACTCTCAAGAGTCTTCTCCAACACCCCAGTTCAAAAGCATCAATTCTCCAGTGATCAGCCTTCTTCACAGTCCAACTCTCACATCCATATGGACCTTAGTCTGCAAAGTAATGTCTCTGCTTTTCAATATACTATCTAGGTTGCTCATAACTTTTCTTCCAAGGAGTGAGCATCTTTTAATTTCATGGCTGCAATCACCATCTGCAGTGATTTTGGAGCCCCAAAAAAGAAAGTATGACATTGTTTCCACTGTTTTCCCATCTATTTCCCATGAAGTGATGGGACCAGATGCCATGATCTTCGCTTTCTGAATGTTGAGCTTTAAGCCAACTTTTTCACTCTCCTCTTTCACTTTCATCAAGAGGTTCTTTAGTTCCTCTTCACTTTCTGCCATAAAGGTGGTGTCATCTGCATATCTGAGGTTATTGATATTTCTCCCCCAATCTTGATTCCAGCTTATGTTTCTTCCAGTCCAGCGTTTCTCATGATGTACTCTGCATAGAAGTTAAATAAGCAGGGTGACAATATACAGCCTTGATGTACTCCTTTTCCTATTTGGAACCAGTCTGTTGTTCCATGTCCAGTTCTAACTGTTGCTTCCTGACCTGCCTACGATTCCTCAAGAGGCAGATCAGGTGGTCTGGTATTCCCATCTCTTTCAGAATTTTCCACAATTTATTGTGATCCACACAGTCAAAGGCTTTGGCATAGTCAATAAAGCAGAAATAGATGTTTTTCTGGAATTCTCTTGCTTTTTCCATGATCCAGCAGTTGTTGGCAATTTGATCTCTGGTTCCTCTGCCTTTTCTAAAACCAGCTTGAACGTCAGGGAGTTCACGGTTCATGTATTGCTGAAGTCTGGCTTGGAGAATTTTGAGCATTACTTTACTAGCATGTGAGATGAGTGCAATGTGTGGTAGTCTGAACATTCTTTTGCATTGCCTTTCTTTGGGATTGAAATGAAAACTGATCTTTTCCAGTCCTGTGGCCACTGCTGAGTTTTCCAAATGTGCTGGCATATTGAGTGCAGCACTTTTACAGCATCATCTTTCAGGCTTTGAAATACCTCAACTGGAATTCCATCACCTCCTCTAGCTTTGTTCGTAGTGATGCTTTCTAAGGCCCACTTGACTTTACATTCCAGGATGTCTGGCTCTAGGTGAGTGATCACACCATCGTGATTATCCAGGTTGTGAAGATCTTTTTTGTACAGTTCTTCTGTGTATTCTTGCCACCTCTTCTTAATATCTTCTGCTTCTGTTAGGTGCATACCATTTCTGTCCTTTATCGAGTCCATCTATGCATGAAATGTTGCCTTGGTATCTCTAATTTTCTTGAAGAGATCTCTAGTCTTTCCCATTCTGTTCTTTTCCTCTATTTCTTTGCATTGATCACTGAAGAAGGCTTTCTTATCTCTTCTTGCTATTCTTTGGAACTCTGCATTCAGATGCTTATATCTTTCCTTTTCTCCTTTACTTTTTGCTTCTCTTCTTTTCACAGCTATTTGTAAGGCCTCCCCAGACAGCCATTTTGCCTTTTTGCATTTCTTTGCCATGGGGATGGTCTTGATCCCTGTCTCCTGTACAATGTCACGAACCTCATTCCATAGTTCATCAGGCACTCTATCTATCAGATCTAGGCCCTTAACTCTATTTCTCACTTCCACTGTATAATCATAAGGGATTTGATTTAGGTCATACCTGAATGGTCTAGCAGTTTTCCCTACTTTCTTCAATTTAAGTCTGAATTTGGCAATAAGGAGTTCATGATCTGAGCCACAGTCAACTCCTAGTCTTGTTTTTGTTGACTTTATAGACATTCTCCATCTTTGACTGCAAAGAATATAATCAATATGATTTTGGTGTTGACCATCTGGTGATGTCCATGTCTAGAGTCTCCTCTTGTGTTGTTGGAAGAGGATATTTGCTATGACCAGTTCATTTTCTTGGCAAAACTATTAGTCTTTGCCCTGCTTTATTCCGCATTCCAAGGCCAAATTTGCCTGTTACTCCAGGTGTTTCTTGACTTCCTACTTTTGCTTTCCAGGGCCGTATAATGAAAAGGACATCTTTTTTAGGTGTTAGTTTTAAAAGATCTTGTAGGTCTTCATAGAACCATTCAACTTCAGCTTCTTCAATGTTACTGGTTCGGGCATAGACTTGGATCACCGTGATATTGAATGGTTTGCCTTGGAGACAAACAGAGATCATTCTGTCATTTTTGAGACTGCCCCCAAGTACTGCATTTTGGACTCTTTTGCTGATCATGATGGCTACTCCATTTCTTCTGAGGGATTCCTGCCCACAGTGGTAGATATAATGGTCATCTGAGTTAAATTCACCCATTCCAGTCCATTTTAGTTTGCTGATTCCTAGAATGTCGAAGTTCACTCTTGCCATCTCTTATTTGACCACTTACAATTTGCCTTGATTCATGGACCTGACATTCCAGGTTCCTATGCAATATTTCTCTTTACACCAAGTAACTCCAGAAAGAATGAAGGGATGGAGCCAAAAGCAAAAACAATACCCAGTTGTGGATGTGACTGGTGATAGAAGCAAGGTCCCATGCTGTAAAGAGCAATATTGCATAGGAACCTGGAATGTCAGGTCCACAAATCAAGGCAAATTGGAAGTGGTCAAACAAGAGATGGCAAGAGTGAACGTCGACATTCTAGGAATCAGTGAACTAAAATGGACTGGAATGGGTGAATTTAACTCAGATGACCATTATATCTACTACTGCGGGCAGGATCCCTTAGAAGAAATGGAGTAGTCATCATGGTCAACAAAAGAGCCTGAAATGCAGTACTTGGATGCAGTCTCGAAAACGACAGAATGATCTCTGTTCGTCTGCAAGGCAAACCATTCATTATCATGTGCAACAACTTTTCATAAATGGATTTGTACCCAACCAATTTGCAAAATTCTCTTACTGATCTCAGTATTCTATCTTCAGATTCTCTCAGACTTTTTTTACATACAAAATCATGCTATCTTGGGCTTATAATAGTTTTATAACTTCCTTTTTCATATTTATACTATTTCTTTTTTCTAAATTTATTGTATCACTGAGAGTACCCACCATAGATACTAGATGAGTAGAAACGGAGGTAAAGTAGGGGCATCAAATTTCCTTGTCCTGTTCTGATCTCAAAGGGAAAGCTTTCAAAGTTTCACCACAAATTTTGCTTTTCTTTCTTTGTTTCTTTGTTTCTTTGTTTCTTTCTTTTTTTTTTTTTTTTTTTTTTTGTTTTTTTTTTTTTTTCTTTTTTTTTTTTTTTTTTTTTTTTTTCAAATGGGCCGACCCCAGAAATATTTCTCTTTCTTCATTACAGCCACATGATCCTACATTGATGGATATACCTTAGTTTATTCAGCAGTCCCTTATTGATAGTTATTTGAGTTATTTACAATCTGATTATTTTCTCTGTTTTAGAAGCTATATGTTAGCCCTTTGTGATGTAAGTTGTAGATATTTTTCCTACTTGACCATTTGTCTTTTTACTTAAAATTTTTTTGTTGTTGTTATCCAAAAATGATTTGTTAGTTTTTATGGATAATTTCAGTTACTTCTGGGTTTTGAATTGCAATCAAAAAGCTTTTCTTTATTCTCAGGTTATATTAGTTTGTAGAATTTTCTTTTTTTTTTTTTTTTTTTTGTAGATTATCTTCATCATATTACTGAATTTCCTATCTGTTTCTAGTTTCCAAAGAGTTTTCATCATGGATGTATGTTAGTTTTATTAAATGCTTTTTGCATCTAGTAAAATGATAATGTGATTACTCCACTTATCTTTTCTTATGAAAATTGCCCTTGTTTATACAATATTAAATCCACTTTGCATGCCTGGAATTAGCAGTCCACAGGGTCCCCAAAGAGGCAGACATGACTTAGCAACTAAACAACAGCAACATGATGGCATGTGATCATATTTTTTTAATTCAGTGCTAGATCCAGTTCTTCATAGTTTATTTAGGGTCTTTGTATCCTTATTCTTAAATGATATTATATTTCAGCATTTCTTTCTCAGTCTCATTTGTCAAGTTTTGGTGTCATGAGCTTGCAGGTTAATGAATAAGTTAGAGAGTATTTTTTTTAATTCTCTGGATAGATCATGTAAGAATAAAATAATTTCCTTCTTGAATGTTTTGTATCATTCTTGGCCTTCATTGGGGGTAGGGTAAAATTATTATATGTATGAGAGATTTATTTAGCATCCAGGAGATTTCCTGAAAGCTCATCAATTCATTTAAAATAGCAGTTTGAAAATAATTTCCATTGAGCATTTTTTTTATTGTTGTATAGTAGTAACTCTTCATAATATTTAGTGTGCCATATTACCAACAGAAACAATATCTAAATTTAGTTTAAAATATGTTTCAGATTATTATTAGACCTCTAACTGGAACATAAGTAGGCAGCTGGATGCTACTGGATAACATAGAATATGATCTTGTTGATTTATAAGTCTTTCTTGTGAAGGAATTTCTTGAAATCATAGAGTGACCAAGTTTTTCTTTTATGCACATGCAAAGAAGAGAAGATGATGATAAACTTTCTTCACAGATGTGGAATTAGTTGAGAATCTAGTGAAGACCTTGGGGAAGGATTGATAAGAGCTGTTCAAAGCCAGCCATAGCAATGACACATGACATTACATTCACTCTGTGTCAAAAGGAAATAATAGTATTCACACAGACTTATATAGGGCTGATTATTATGTAGAATACGTTTAAATGCTTTACATATGTAATTTCATTTGCTGTTCATAACGCTATAAGATAGGGTTAGTAAAGCAAGAAAAATAGACTAACAAAATAGCCACACTGATTTGTAACTGGCAAGTCTGACTAGAAGTCAAGCCATTAATCCTATGTAGAATAGGATTAATGCCTCTAAATGTTTTAGTGAGCAAACTTTTATAAGAATTACATTTTGAGGTCTATAACTGATTCCCTTACTGAATGAACTTTTAATCTTGTGTCAGCATGATTTTATGTCAACATGTTGTTTTTATAAAAGAACTCTCATCAACAGGGTACAATATGAAGCTGACACACTTGGAGTAAATTCATTTCATCCCTAATGAAAGTCAAAAATAAACCTACACTGGACTATTTTTCTGGAATTGAGCTGCATAAGCTGCTTGTATATTTTTGAGATTAATTGTTTGTCAGTTGCTTCATTTGCTATTATTTTCTCCCATTCAGAAGGCTGTCTTTTCACCTTGCTTATAGTTTCCTTTGTTGTGCAGAAGCTTTTAATTTTAATTAGATCCTATTTGTTTATTTTTGCTTTTATTTCCAGTATTCTGGGAGCTGGATCATAGAGGATCCTCCTGTGATTTATGTCAGAGAGTGTTTTGCCTATGTTCTCCTCTAGGAGTTTTATAGTTTCTTGTCTTACGTTTAGATCTTTAATCCATTTTGAGTTTATTTTTGTGTATGGTGTTAGAAAGTGATCTAGTTTCATTCTTTTACAAGTGGTTGACCAGTTTTCCCAGCACCACTTGTTAAAGAGATTGTCCTTAATCCGCTGTATATTTTTACCTCCTTTGTCGAAGATAAGGTGTCCATAGGTGTGTGGATTTATCTCTGGGCTTTCTATTTTGTTCCATTGATCTATATTTCTGTCTTTGTGCCAGTACCATACTGTCTTGATGACTGTGGCTTTGTAGTAGAGCCTGAAGTCAGGCAGGTTGATTCCTCCAGTTCCATTCTTCTTTCTAAGATGGCTTTGGCTATTCGAGGTTTTTTGTGTTTCCATACAAATTGTGAAATTATTTGTTCTAGCTCTGTGAAAAATACCGCTGGTAGCTTGATAGGAATTGCACTGAATCTGTAGATTGCTTTGGGTAGTACACTCATTTTCACTGTATTGATTCTTCCGATCCATGAACATGGTATGTTTCTCCATCTGTTAGTGTCCTCTTTGATTCCTTTCATCAGTGTTTTATAATTTTCTAGCTCCCGTAGACCTTCTACCTTCATCAGTGGAAGAGGAGAGGAGGCCTGTACACTTGAAGTTTCAACTCCATCAGCAGAAATTAATTCAGAACCAGGACCCTTGGGGCAAGCCTAACCATTCCCACTAAGTATATACAATTATTTTTTGGTCATTTTTTGGAAAAGGAAATAGCAACCCACTCCAGTATTCTGGCCTGGAGAATTCCATGGACAGAAGAGCCTGGCAGGCTGTGTTCCGTGAGGTCCCAAAGAGTTGGATACGACTGAGTGACTTTCACTCACTTTCACTTTTTTTTTTCCTACTTTCAAAACATGTTTAAAATGAGATTGTTTCTCATTAGTTTTATGCCGCCATGTTGGTGTGAGCCACCATCATCATGTCGCTGGATTCCTGCAATTGCCCTCTTACTTGTCCCCCTGATTCTGCTCTTGTCTCTTCATTCAGTCTATTAAAAACACAACCAAAAGATTGATCTGATCCTTTGAAAATGTAAGTCAGATGCTTGCTCAAAATTTTCCAAAGACTCTGTGTTTTACTCAGAACACAAGCCAAAGTCTTTACAGTGATCTTGAAAGCCTCCTGCTCCTCTATTACTCATCTGATTCTTTCTCTGGCCACTCTCCTCCTTACTCACCAGACTCAATGTTCCTCTTTGCTCCAATAAATCAGACACATCTCATTTTGGGGCCTTTGCAAAGATTGCTCTCCCCACTGGAAATGTTCCTTTCCTGAGATGGCCTCACAACTAACTCTCCAACCTCTTGTTTGTTCAGATGCTCAATGAGCTCTTCCTTGAACATCTATTTAAGTTTGCAATTAACTCCCTTCACTCTGCCCTCAGCACTCTTGGTCTTGCTTTGTTCTTTCTTGCTTTGTTCCATGTTTGTTCTATAATGCTGATCATCATTAACATACTATATAACATATACATTTATTCTGTTGGTTGTTAATTGCCTGCCCCCTTCTATTATGTGGGGGGATTCATGTGCACCCATGGCTGATTCATGTAGATGTATGGCTAAAGCCATTACAATATTGTAAAGCAATTATCCTCCAATTAAAATAAATTAATTAACTTAAAAGAAAAAAGAAAGAGGCAATCTCCTCAAGAACAAACAATTTCTCTTTGTCACACATACATAGGTCAATGCCCCATCCACAGAAGACACTCAATAGATATCTGCTGACAAACCAACTAACTGAATGACTGAATAAAGTAGCTACTATAGAATTTCATTTTCCATCCCATTCATATTCCTTATAGAGATGTCACTTTTCTTTCTGAAGTTTAAAAACAAGGAAACTCTTTTAACTCTTCCTTTGACTTTCTCTATTAAAGGGTTTGTAATCATGATCATTTAGCTCTGATATAGATAACTGAGGGATTTCCCTGGTGGCTCAGAGGTTAAAGCGTCTGCCTCCAATGCAGGAGACCTGGGTTTGATCCCTGGGTTGGGAAGATCCCCTGGAGAAGGAAATGGCAATCCACTCCAGTATTGCCTGGAGAATCCCGTGGATGGAGAAGCCTAGTAGGTTACAGTCCACGGGGTCGCAAAGAGTCGGACACGACTGAGCGACTTCACCTCACTTCACCTCATAGATAACTGAGTCACATGTTTTCAGAAGGAAACTATTTAAGAAAAAAAAAAAAGGGCAACATTTGAGAAGAACTTTGGAATTTAGAGATTAACTGTGGTGAAATTCAGAAAGTAAGTATTCATAACAGTAAAACATTAACCATGGAGGTATTTCACTCCCTTGATGGAGTAGGTAGTTTAATTATTTTGAGACCTATTGAAATGATGCAAGATTTTAAAACACATTTGTCTAATAAATGATACCTTTCTGTTAATGTGATTTCATCAGAGTGATCTGTTAATTTATCTATTAAAATGAGAGATAATCTGGAAAACAAGAACAAGGCAAATAAATATGATTTTTAGCCCTCTTCCATGCAAAAAGAGAGCTCAATACAACTACTCCACCGTATATTCATATTGATGCCTGACTTCAAATCTTCTGTTATGAAATAAAGTAATATCTCAAGGATGTTCTCTGAATTTAAATAGCTCAAACCCTTCAATTTATAGAGAGAGAAACGAGTGATTATATGAGCTACCTAGTTATTTGCCTAATTAAAAACATAACTGACTCATTTTAAATATTCTCTGCCATACTACCCTTTGAAAAATAATATTAATTACTCTCTCACCTTCTATTTGATCATTTTTCTTGCATTTTCTTTTAATGCTAAGTTAACTTTAAGCTAAATTCAGTATTTTTATTTTCCTTCTTCAAAAAACAGGCTTATGTTTTTTAGTTTGTTTTATAGAATTACATATTTAATTTACCATGATAGATACTCACAGATAAAAACAGGTTAATTAATCAGCACACATTTTCCTCCAGGATTCAAAAATACTTTGATGTCTGTGCCATGGAGGTGATTAAGACATCAGTTCAGTTCAGTTCAGTTGCTCAGTCATGTCCGACTCTTTGTGACCCCATGAATCGCAGCACGCCAGGCCTCCCTGTCCATCACCAACTCCGGGAGTTCACTCAAACTCATGTCCATCAAGTTGGTGATGCCATCCAGCCATCTCATCCTCTGTCATCCCTTTTTCCTTCTGCCCCCAATCCCTCCCAGCATCAGAGTCTTTTCCAATGAGTCAACTCTTCACATGAGGTGGCCAAAGTACTGGAGCTTCAGCTTTAACACCATCCCTTCCAAAGAAATCCCAGGGCTGATCTCCTTTAGAATGGACTGGTTGGATCTCTTTGTGGATGCTGGTAATTCAAAGAAGTGCACTGTCAGATAAGAACCTGACCTGTAATAAGCTCTTGTTTCCCCATACTTTCTTTCTCTTGGGTTCAATTGACTCTTTTTAAAGACCAAGTTTAATAGAATGAATATGTTAATAGCAAAAAAAAATTATTATATTTTGGTTCTTGGTTTAAAAATTTCAGAAATTATAAAATAGAATGAAGATTCATAGCCTTTCATTTCTTCCTTGTCTTTTTAATCTCTTCCCCTTACCCTCATCTTAATGTCAGAATTTCTTTCTGATGAACCCATTTTCAAAGACTAGAGATCCATGGAATCTGATGCCTTCATTCTAACATCTGTTTTTCAGTGCCCTACAAGTAGATGATACTTTATACATTTTTTTGGATACTATATACTTCATAATGTTTGGAACAAATAAACTCAAGCAAGAGATTGACAGCTAACCCATAAACACATCAGAGATGTTCAAGGAGAGTGTGGGATAAGTGATGAAGATTAGTGTGGTTTAGGGGGATGTGCCTGGTAGTCCAGTGGTTAAGAATTCAGACTTCCAAGGCAGGGAACACAGGTTTGATCCTTGGTCAAGGGACAGATCCCATATGCTACATGGTGTGGTCAAAAAGATTGGCGAGGGTATGGGCTTATGAAACAGATAAAAGAGGCTCCTGTTGATCTAATAAAAATAAATTGATGAAAAAAATTAAAAGGTAAATCAATTGAAAATAAACATGGAGAAAAGTTGTACAATCTGGTAATCATTAAAAGTTTCAACTGCATAGAGTCAAGAGGTCAGTTGCAAATATTAGAAAAGCTCAATGTCACTTTCACATGCTATCTTCTTGCTATTTGCTGATAGTACCTATTCACAGTACCCATTCACCTATCAAAACAGGTCAGATAGGGAAGAGTCCAATTAAAGACTTTTGGAATTGCTATAATTTTCAACGTGTGAGACCAGAAGTATAACTTGGCAAACTTAGAACACAAAATGCTTCTTGCTCTATTCATTGGTCTAAAACATCCATAAGCCTTTGCCCAGGCTTCAGAATAAATTTCCATCCCAAATATGGGAAGACAACAGAAACTTGCTCCTCAACTTCCAATAAAGAAGGATCAAAGAGAGAGATTTTTTTTTTTCCCTTAGAGATATGGCTCTTGTGATATTTTCCAGAAACTGGTATGATTGGAGATATTTGTCAAAGAGTTGGTTGAGAGAAACCCTTTATAAAATGAGATATGAGAATAAGGGCTATTTTGAGAAATCTATGGACAATTTGTTAACATGTTCAGTATAAAACCTGGACTTCTGGTTGCATGGGTTTTTAAAAAATAGCAGTTTATTCATGCTTTAAACAAAGAGCTGATATAGCAAAGGCAGAGAAAAAAGACATGTCAAAAGGGGAAACTTTTTTTTACATCAGCAGTTGGTTTCTAAGTCAGTTCACATATTTATTTAACAAGATGCAGGCTGTAGAAAGTTTGAGAATATTTACACTGAACACACAATTATGTTCTTCCTATAACATGTGTGCCCCTAGGGAGATGCTGCCAGGCTTGCCAATTGATCAACTTCTCCGTTAGCCAAGAAAAACAGAATTTTTTTTTTTTTTTTTGCTTTACAGTACTGTATTCGTTTTGCTATACATTGACATGAATCAGTTTTGATGAATTGTTTTTACTTCAGCTAAATTTTACAGCACTTTAGATGTAAATAGCTTACCTCTTGGAGATATAACATGACCCTCTGACAAAAAGGAGGTAGTAGGGTTCCTTTTGTATTTCATTTTATTTCTTGATTTTGTGTTTATGGGTCATGAGAAAAGGAATCATGTCCATTTTTTTTCCTTTGTATTATAAAACTTTTGATTGTTGCTGTTCAGTTGCTAAGTCATGTTCGACTCTTTTCTACGCCGTGGACTATAGCATGCCAGGCTCCCCTGCCCTGCACTGTTTCTTGGAGTTTGCTCAAATTCATGTCCATTGAGTCAGTGATGCCATCCAACCATCTCATCCTCTTCTGTCCACTTCTTTTGCCTTCACTCTTTCTCAGCATCAAGAAATAAGTCAGCTCTTTAGATCAGGTGGCTAAATTATTGGAGCTTCAGTTTTGGCATCAGTCTTTCCAATGAATATTCAGACTGATTTCCTTTTGGATTGATTAGTTTGGTCTCCTTGCAGTCCAAGGGACTCTCAGGAGTTTTCTCCAACACCACAATTCAAAAGCATCAATTCTTCAGTGTTCAACCTTCTTTATAGTCCAACTCTCACATCTGTATGTGACTACTTGGAAAACCATAACTTTGACTATAAAGACTTTGTCAGCAAAGTGACATCTCTGTTTTTCTAATATGCTGTCTAGGTTTATTATAGCTTTCCTTCCAAGGAACAAGTGTCTTTTCATTTCATGGCCACAGTCATGGTCCACAGTGATTTTGAAGCCCCAGGAAAGAAAATCTGTCACTGCTTCCAATTTTTCCCCTTCTATTGGCCATGAAGTGATGGGACCGGATGCTACAATGTTAGTTTTTTTGAATATTTGATTTTAACCAGCTTTTTCATTGTCCTCTTTCAACCTCATCAAGAGGCTCTTTAGTTCCTCTTCACTTTCTGCCATTCGAATGGTTACATCTGCATATCTAAGGTTATTGATATTTCTCCCAGCAATCTTGATTCCAGCTTATGCTTCCTCCAGCCTGCATTTCACATGATGTACTCTGCATATAACTTAAATAAGCAGGGCGACAATATACAGCCTTGTCGTACTCCTTTCCTAATTTGGAACCAATCCGTTGTTCTATGTCTGGTTCTAATTGTTGCTTCTTGGCCTGCAAACAGGTTTCTCAGGAGGCAGGTAATGTGGTCTGGTATTCCCATCACTTCAAGAATTTCCCACAGTTTCTTGTGATCCACACAGTCAAAGGCTTTAGCATAATTAATGAAACATAAGTAGATGTTTTTCTGGAATTCTCTTGCTTTCTCTGTGATCCAACTGATGCTGGCAATTTGATCTTTGGTTCTTCTGCCTTTTATAAACCCAGATTGTACACCTGGAAGTTCTCGGTTCACATGCTGCTGAAGCCTAGCTCAAAGGAAAATTTTGATACATGTATGGAAATACAGAGGAAAGCATAATGACACAGCTTCAACAATTTTCAATTCTGAGCATTTTTGTTTCACATATACCCCTTCTCAGTATGCCATTGTGTGGATGCACCATGCTTTATTGAATGATCTGACTGTTGATGGACTTCTGTGAGGTTTTCTGGTTTTTTTTTGCTAGGAGCTCACAAAGAGTGCTCCCATGAATAGCCTATGACATTTGAATAACATGACTTTTTCATGTTTTCTGTGGGTAGATATCTGACTTGGGATTTCTCTGAGACAGGCTAAAAGTAATGCTTATTTTGCTAGATATTGTAGGTTATTTGTAAATATGACCTCAACTCTTCTCCTATCCATATTTACATGCCCTGGCCCTGAGTCTCTGTGACTCCTCCCATCAACTGATAGTCTATTTCCCCACTTATTGCATTAGCTAGCCTTGTGCCTTGCTTTGTTCAGTAGAATGTGGTGAAAGTGATCATGTGCAATTTTGATCCCATGCTTCAAATAGCCTTGCTATACATCTGCTCCCTCTCTCAGGATCCTTGCTTCCAAGAGGTGAACAAATTCAATCAAGCCTGCTGCTGCTGCTGCTGCTGCTAAGTCACTTCAGTCATGTCCGATTCTGTGTGACCCCATAGACAGCAGCCCTCCAGGCTCCCTCGTCCCTGGAATTCTCCAGCCAAGAACACTGGAGTGGGCTGCCATTTCCTTCTCCAATGCATGAAAGTGAAAAGTGAAAGTGAAGTCGCTCAGTCATGTCCGATTCTTAGTGACCCCATGGACTGCAGCCCAGCAGGCTCCTCCGTCCATGGGATTTTCCAGGCAAGTGTACTGGAGTGGGGTGCCATTGCCTTCTCCGTCAATCAAGCCTACTGAAGGATAAAACAACACTAGATAAGAGCTAACTTACCCTGCTTCTCTCAGCCAATGCCCTAGATATGTGAGATGGTCCAACTACGGCCAACCAATTCAATCTTCAACAGATTACTTTCTCTAGGTAGTGAACTAAGCAAAGAGAACCAAGCAAAGAACTGCAGAACTACTCAGCTGAGTGCAACCTAAATTTCTAATCCATGAACTGTGAACTGAATACATGGCTATCATTTTAAGCTCTTAAATATAGTGTATACATTAGCTTATAGCTGATGTAGTTTGTTATCCAGCAATAATTAATTTATACACTGCATAACTACCAGATTTTCCAGTCAGTATATTTTACCATTTTATAATCCCAACAATAATATTTGAGGGAAAAATACTCCTGCCATAGAGTATGTCATTGAAATTTTGGATTTTTCCCATCTAAAGGGTAAAAAACAACATATCAGGGCTGTCTTATTTGCATCTCTCTTATTAGAAATGAGGTCAAATGTCTCTTCAGATAATTAAGTATCATTCAATTTTTGATCTCATCAAAACTTTGCTTTCCTGTATACCATTAGCATGTTTATCAGAGCATGTGAACATATCCAACAAAGGAATAGAAATTAATTTAAAATCATGACTTAAGGTAAGCTTCCCAAACTTTTTGACCTATTTATTAAATTCCTTATATCTTCACCTCCTAATGAACTGTTTTTTCAAGAGCTAATGGACTCTATTAATTTCATGAAAACTTTTTTCAATAAATAGACTTATTTATTGAACAAGAAAAATACGATAAATCAAGATTGTTGAGTCTCCATGCAAAAGGAGTATTCTGAAAAGCTCCATTTAGGACCAAATCAGATATTTCCAGTTCAAATGTAATGTAATATGCATATGACATGTATTGTTGTTGCTGTTTAGTCCGTAAGTTGTGTCCAACTCTTTGGTGACCCCATGAACTGTAGCCTGCCAGACTCCTCTGTCCATGGAATTTCAAAGGCAAGAATACTGGAATTGGTTGCCATTTCCTTCTCCAGGGGATCTTCCTGACCCGGAGATTGAATCTGTGTCTCCTGTTTGGTAGGCAGATTCTTTACCACTGAGCCACCTGGGAAGTCCATACATATGGTGTGTACATAATTGTTTTGTTCATCCCAAAGTATTAGAAATCCAACTCACTCTAGTGGTTAGAGAAAATCAAATTATATATCAAATTTTCCTCCTTCTATGTAACTTAAGCCTTTGACCGTGTGGATCACAATAAACTGTGGAAAATTCTGAAAGATATGGGAATACCAGACCAGCTGACCTGCCTCTTGAGAAACCTGTATGCAGGTCAGGAAGCAACTCTTAGAACTGGACATGGAACAACAGACTGGTTCCAAATAGGAAAAGGAGTATGTCAAGGCTGTATATTGTCACCCTGCTTATTTAACTTATATGCAGAGCACATCATGAGAAACGCTGGGCTGGGTGAAGAACAAGCTGGAATCAAGATTGCTAGGAGAAATATCAATAACCTCAGGTATGCAGATGATACAACCCTTATGGCAGAAAGTGAAGAAGAACTAAAGAGCCTCTTAATGAAAGTGAAAGAGGAGAGTGAAAAAGTTGGCTTAAAGCTCAACATTCAGAACACTAAGATCATGGCACCTGGTCCCATCACTTCATGGAAAATAGATGAGGAAACAGTGGAAACAGTAGCTGACTTTATTTTGGGGGGCTCCAAAATCACTGCAGATGGTGATTGCAGCCATGAAATTAAAAGACACTTACTCCTTGGAAGGAAAGTTATGACCAACCTAGACAGCATATTGAAAAGCAGAGACATTACTTTGTCAACAAAGGTCCATCTAGTCAAGGCTATGGTTTTTCCAATGGTCATGTATGGATGTGAGAGTTAGACTATAAAGAAAACTGAGCACCACAGAACTGATGCTTTTGAACTGTGGTGTTGGAGAAGACTGTTGAGAGTCCCTTGGACTGCAAGAAGATCCAACCAGTCCATCCTAAAGATCAGTCCTGGGTGTTCATTGGAAGGACTGATGTTAAAGGTGAAACTCCAATACTTTGGCCACCTGGTGTGAAGAGTTGACTCATTGGAAAAGACCCTGATGCTGGGAGGGATTAGGGGCAGGAGGAGAAGGGGATGACAGAGGATGAGATGGCTGGATGGCATCACTGACTCAATGGACATGGGTTTGAGTGAACTCCAGAAGTTGGTGAAGGACAGGGAGGCCTGGTGTGCTGTGTTCATGGGGTCGCAAAGAGCTGGACACAACTGAGCTACTGAACTGAACTGAAGTTAACTTACCAAGTTATACAGAAAAGACAGAAGCATGCAAATAGTGTAGGCAAAGAAACAGAGTTTATCATGCTCATATCCTTCTTTTCTAAGAGCCACAGAAAGGCTGGACCCTGGGCAAATCTGTGAATTGGGAATCTGGGCCATTTGCTCCAGGGAAGCCAACCACCTGTCCATCACCACCTTTCTGTGCCCTCCTCTATCTTATCTCTTATTCCAGTAAGTGGGAACCATCTGCTTACACATATCTCTCTTTAGGGTAACTGGACAGCACAGTTTTGTTCAGCTAAACATCCCCAGCCATTATTTCAGTACCTGAAATGATAGACATCTAACAAATATTTGTTAAGCTGAAATAAAGTGTAGCTGGTAGCATAATTTGTTATCTAATTGAATATAGTTATCAATATAGAAATATATCACATAACTTTCAGATCTTGCTATATAAACAAGGCCCAACTCAAACATACTTATGGGTTTTATAGACATTCATATATGTGTCATCTATATAGTGAGGCCAAGGAAGGAAGGACGGGCTTAATACATTGTAACGAAGACCCTATGAATTATAAAATCCTTTTATAATCATGATTTCACAATGAAAAGGTCCTGATGTTGACATCATATAAGAGAGGGAGAAGAAAATGCAGGAAAGAAAATGGATTCTTTCAGAAGGGGTAATATTGAACTATATTGGTTTTATGGACGTAGGATGTGAAGCATTGTCTAAATCACTTTCTCAAGATGTACACTTTCTCAGCCCATTCATAGGTGGAGAAAGGACATGATACACTTCCCAGTCTATGAATTTATTATGTGTATTTCATGTCCTTGTCATTAATTGCTCTTAGGTGCTTTGTTGTTTCACGAAATGATGTTCAAGGTTACTAACAACTTAGCCCCAATAACAATGGTATATTGAAGTCTGAAAAAAACTTTCATCCAAAGTGACACAGTTTTTGCCCAGAGAGTGAGGTAGGGTCAGAAGTATCTGATTTTAATTCCTTGTACCTCTATGCATACCCATGTGATCTTGGGCTTACTATCTAACTTCTCAAATTCTTTGTTTCCTCATCTAGAAAAATGGGAAATTTAAAATGCCATAAACAAATCTGCCAAGCAGGTGCCATGTGAAAACTAGGTGTTCAATAACTACTGATGATTCTCCCATCTCCCTGAAACTGATGATCCTATTCATGTGAAGATTCATGACAAATCACATCTAAGGCACTGAAAAACACAACTCATCAAGCTGTAGAAGACTGACACTGGTTTGAACTTGGACAAGTTGCTTAACCTCTGAGCCTCTGTTTCCTCTTCAGAAAAATGGGGATACTGAGAGAAGTAAAAGTACCTGCCAGAGTGCGTGGCATAGAGAAACAGTCAAATGAATGTTAATTTCTTTTTTTATTTAGAATTAGTGGACTTGAAATTTGTAACTGACTTTAGTAGTTTGATAGGACACAGGAAAACTAAAAATTAACTTACTATAGTTGGTTTTCCCTGATCTGCCATCATTGAGTGCAAAATAAGAAAAAAAAAAATAGCTTAGAGTAAAAATTCTTGGTTCCCTGAACTCTGATAATGCTTCGTGACATTACTAAAAGAATTTCACTCAATGAATTTGTATTTTAAAATCATCAGTAAGTTGTTTCACAGCCCAGGAAATGTTATAGTACAGTAAACTCAGGGTTTAGCATCCACTTTTAAAATGTCACTTGTGCCAGCCCTGTTCTTTTCTCTTTTTTGTACCAGAAACATGATGGAGAAATAAGCCCTCCTAAGGGGTTCTTCAGGGAGAGGACAGACAATGAGCATTTGAACTGAAACCTGGCCTGATCTGAGAAACAAAACCCTGGCTTATTTTGTCTTTTAGCCACAACCACTCTAGTTGGTCAATATGATGCAACATGAAACAAGTGCTGGAGAGAAATGGAAATCTCCCTTTTAGGGATCAGGGAATAAACACTGACGCAATGACTATGCTTTCACAAAAAGAAACGATCTCTTTCAGGATAAAAACTGTGACTGAACACAGAGGAGTGGGTGATTCACTTAAGGGTTCACTGTAAAAAGAAAAATAATTACTTCCTTTTTTCATCAGGCACTGTAAAGTTCTGTTCCAATGACCCCTCTAGAAGCAGCAAGCTGGTGAGTGATGGAAGGGTCCAAAAAGCATGCTTTTTGTCTGATGCGCTTGTGCTCACTCCATCAAAGGATCCAAGACTGAAAAGATGATCAGTTGTGAGAAAATGACTTTGTCCTTATAAAATCAGCTAAAAACAATCATATAATAATTTATAATATATAACCCATACAGTTTATTATATATTTACCTTATTAGTTCTTAATCATATGTTCAAATCCTAGTTATACCTTCCCTCTTCTTTTCCTCACAAATGATGCACCAGATCCAGTCTCAGCATGTCCTAAGACTCAAATCAAAACTAGGTGAGCCGATGGTTTTCTGCATAGTTTCATTGAAAGTGAAAGCTGAAGGATTTTTTTTTAGGAGTGACTAGTCCTTGATTTATCAAAATTTATTAGGGTAAAATTTTATTCATATTCTTAACCAAATTGGATGTGACAAACCTATACTGTTGTAGGATTATTTGTTGTCAGTCATCTCAGTAGCCATTCCTCTGAATTTCCTGACTGTGAAGCTACTGTCAGTATAATAAATATTCTTGACAACAGCACCTCCATTTACTCCTTTTTGCTTCTCACAGAATTCAAATTTTGTTCTAGCATTTAATCCTCCTTCATTTGGTCTTTACTAGTCCCAGAAAAACAAAACCAATAGGATTTAAACAGAAAAGAGATTTATTTTGAGGAATTGGCTCACGCCACTGTGAAGAGTATTGGCAAATTTGAAATGGTGGGGAAAGCCGGAAGGCTGGAAATTCAGATAAGTTGTGGTCTTGAGTAGAAATCTGAGATGCATGCCAGCAACTAAAACTCGGCTAAGATTTCTGTGTTGCAGTCGTGTGGTAGAATCCCTCCTTTAAGAAACTCAATTTTTGTTCTTAAGGCCTTTAAATGTTTGGATGGGGCTGATCCACATTATGGAGGGTAATCTGCTGAAGTCAACTAATTGTAAATGTTTAATCACACATAAAATCTATCATCACAGCAATATCTAGACTGATGTTTGACCAAACAACTGAGCACCATAGCCTAGACAAGTTGACATAAAATTAATCATCACACTGCCCATATAACTTAAGGAAACTAATCTCACCTAGGTTTGTGGCATTTTCGCTTTCCCAGGCTTATTATTAAAAGGGAGATATTTTTTTTCTCAATTGCTGCTGATAGACATCTTGAAATCTATCATAGACACAGACATAGGAAATAGGACATAGAACATAGGACACAGGAATAGAACATAGGAAATAGAAATAGGACATAGGACATAGAAATAGACATAGGAAATCAGCCTGATAATAAAGCCAACCCTTGAAGAGTTGTAAAGAGATGAAGCCATATTTTATCTGAACCATGCCTGAATCCTACCTTCTCTCTGACTTTCTATTATTAATACGTGTGTGTGCGTGCTCTGTTGCTTCAGTCGTGTCTGATGCTTTGCTACCCTATGGATTGTAGCCTGCCAGGCTCCTCTGTCCATGGAATTCTTCGGGCAAGAATACTAGAGTGGGTTGCCATCACTTCCTCCAGGGGATCTTCCCCACCCAGAAATCAAACACACATCTTTTATGTCTGCTGCATTGGCAGGTGGATTCTTTACCACTAGCACCACCTGGGAAGCCTCTATTATTAATATATGTGATTTATAAATGTCTTCATTGTTTGAGCTAATTTCACTTGGAATTTTTCTCACATTCAGTCAAAAGCAACCTGACAGTTATAGGGAAGGACTAATATTTCTTTCAGCTTCCCAGGTGGCTCAGTGGTAAAGGATGCCTGGATTGGGAAGATCCCCTGAAGAAGGAAATAGTAACCCACTCCAGTATACTTGCCTGGAAAATTGCATGGACATAGAAGCTTGGTAGGCTACAATCCATGGGGTCGCAAAGAGTTGTACATGACTTAGCAACTAAACAGCAACAATATTTCTTTCAGTTCCTTGGGAAGCCTTCTTGGGCTTAAGTCAGTGCTATATCCAAACCCCTACCTCAGTAAGTAAGTCAGGATTGAGCATGTAACCAGGTCCATTTGAATCTGAATCATAAAATCTCCTTCTATAGCAGCTCCCTATCAATTTAAGAATTCTAAAATGGACTCCCATGCTTTTTAGCTTCTTTGCTGTTTAGCTCAAGGACTTTCAGAAGACTTCTTGAGCTTTCCTTACACTGCATAGATGTCTAGGACATTTATACCCATTCTCTGTCTCTGCTTCTCTCTTTCTCTCTCTCTTTCACTGCACTGAGGTCTGATAGCTCTCTAGACACTCCCAGCTTCTTCCCTATTTCCATTCACATAATCACTTCTCCTAATATCCTTTCACATTTAATCATGTCTCAGAGTCAGCTTCTGAAAAAGTCTTGGCTCTGTCTGAACAGAACAGGCTCTATCTGTTCAGACAGAACCAAGAAATAGAAAAAAGAAGCTGGAACTGGTTATACTGATTAAATCCTGGATAGTTTCTCCTAAAATCATATCTAGCCTTGGAGTGTTGAGTTACATAAACCATTAAATTCCACATTTTTTTCTTAAATTAAATTAGATTGAGTTTTGTGTAACTTGCAAATGAAAGCCTCCTAAATGATATGATTCTATCTCTAAACATTTATCTCCATGTGAGTTTTCATTGTGTGAATGGTCAAAACCCTAATTGGCAACTAGGCTTTGAACTAAGTCTTTACAGGTGCTGAAAGATGAGAATCAATCACATTTTTAAAGGAAATCTTTACACACAAAAAATATAAATAGCTTAACCTAAAATAATGCAAAGTAAGTGAACAAGACCTCTCTTCCTTTTATTTTTTTAATTAATTTTTATTTTTTAGTTTGTTTTGTTTTACAATACTGTATTCGTTTTGCTATACATTGACATGAATCAGCCACGAGTGTACATGAACTCCCAATCCCGACCCCCTACCTCCAGCCCCACACCATCTCTCTGGATTATCCCCGTGCATCAGTCCCAAGCATCCTGCATCCTGAATCGAACCTAGACCGGCGATTCATTTCACTTATGATATCATACATGTTACATTGCCACTCTCTCAATCATCCCACCCTATTCTTCTCCCACAGAGTCCAAAAGGCTGTTCTATACATCTGTGTCTCTTTTGCTGTCTCGCGTACAGGGTTATCATTACCATCTTTCTAAATTCCATATATATGTGTAAGTATACTGTATTGGTGTTTTTCTCTCAGCTTACTTCACTCTGTATAATCAGCTCTAGCTTCATCCACCTCATTAGAACTGATTGAAATGTATTCTTTGTAATGGCTGAGTAATACTCCATTGTGTATATGTACCACAGCTTTCTTATCCATTCATCTGCTGAAGGACATCTAGGTTGCTTCCATGTCCTGGCTATTATAAATAGTGCTGTGATGAACATTGGGGTACACCTGTCTCTTTCAATTCTGGTTTACTCGGTGTGTATGCCCAGCAGTGTAGAAGAGTTTGGGGGTCCCTTCTGAGAAATGGAATATTTCCTATCATATCAGTAAATAAGGATGCCACAGTCATCAGCAATCACAGCACCCCAATGCGAGCCAGTGAGCCCTGAGGGAACACAGGAAGGAAAAGAAATACCTGCCATCTTGCAGCCATCAGACTATAGCCACTCTCTACAGTGAGCCCCAAGGAAGCTCAGGATGTGAAAATACAGGATACTAGCCACAGATAGCTGAGGTACATATCAAAGGAATGATTTCAGTAAGCCTAGACTCTTACATCATCCCATACATAGAAAAGCGCTAAATTCCTTAACTTGAGAATTTATCTGGTTTTCTTTAATTAACAATAATCTTTTGATGTTCAGACCACCTGCCCTTTGTTGCAAAACTTAATATCACCTGGCTCCTCCTCTTGCCTCCTCAGAACAGTTGTCTCAGGTTTACCTGAGATGCTCTTTCCTGGGCTTGAAGTCCTAAAACTTCCATCAAATAAAATATAACTCAACTTTCAAGTTGTGAATATTTTTTAAGTCGATACTTCCTTGCACAACCCACACTGGCAGAGGAGTGGACTGGTCAGAGACAGGTAAAAAGCTCTTCACTGTATTTTTGAAAGTCATGAGTCAAACTTCAGAAGGTAAGAAATTTTCAGCATTTTTTTCACTTATTATGTGATCAGGCAGCAAGAGTTCATGAACTACAATAGGAAAATGACAAAAGCTCATGTCACTGAATTTTTTAACTTGTATTGTCTATGTATCAATGTTTAAATAAGTTTATCAAAAATATGTGTACCAGCCTTTCAAAGTAGTCCTGTTAGGTTGTTAAATGATGTTTCCAATAAGGTTGCTATTTTTCAGAAGGACTTTTGTGTTCACAAACTAAAGAACATGGAACTTTGTATAACTAGCCAGCAGTATGTGGAATCTGGAAAGTAGATGGGTATTCTCTCCTTAGTCAAATAAAGAAAATTCTGTGCAATGACTCCAAGTCTCAAGACAGAGTTTTAATCAAAATCAAAGAATACTTCTGAGTATTTTTTACTACATTTCTAAGGTCAAAACTTCCCAGATGGTGCTATGTGCTTAGTCTCTCAGTCATGACTTACTTTTTGTGATTCTGGACTGTAGCCCACCAGTCCCCTCTGTCCATGGGATTTTTCAGGCATGAATACTGGAGTGGGTTGCCATTTCCTTCTCCAAGGGATCTTCCTGACTCAGTAATTGAACCTATGTCTCCTGCATTGCAGGCAGATTCTTTCTAGTGGTAAATAACCCATGTCTGTGAATGTAGGAGACATGAGACAAGGGTTCGATCCCTGGGTTGGGACGTCCTCCTGGAGGAGGGCATGGCAACCCACTCCAGTATTCTTGCCTGGAGAATCCCATGGACAGAGGAGCCTGGCAGGCTACAGTCCATTAGGTCACAAAGAGTCAGACACCATTTAAGCAACTTAGAACACACACAAGGTCGAAACGAATTTGAGGTTTTCACACTTTATAATACACACAAATTTAATTCCAGATAATCACTTTCTTTTATAAAAACTTAATATGCAGAAGCTTCAATTAAATAGTTAAAAGACCAGAAGGGGCAGCTCTCACACCCCGAGTTGATAGCAGAGCCCAACAGGAAGAAGACTTCTCTTCTTTCCTGGCAGGAACTCAGTCAATGAAAACAGTCAACATCCATTTATGATAAAAACCCTCCAGAAAACAGGAATAGAAGGAACATACCTCAACATAATAAAAGCTATATATGACAAACCTACAGCAAACATTATCCTCAATGGTGAAAAGTTGAAAGCATTTCCCCTAAAGTCAGGAACAAGACAAGGTGGCCCACTCTAACCACTACTATTCAACATAGTTTTGGAAGTTTTGGTCACAGCAATCAGAGCAGAAAAAAAAATAATAGGAGTCCAGATTGGAAAAGAAGATGTAAAACTCTCACTATTTGCAGATGACATGATCATCTACATAGAAAACCCTAAAGACTCTACCAGAAAAATACTAGAGCTAATCAATGAATATAGTAAAGTTGCAGGATATAAAATCAATACACAGAAATCCCTTGCATTCCTATAGTAACAATGAGAAAACAGAATGAAAAATTAAGGAAACAATTCCATTCAACATTGCAAAGAAAAGAATAAAATGCTTAGGAAGATATCTACCTAGAGAAACAAAAGACCTATGTACAGTAAACTATAAAACACTGATGAAAGAATCAAACAGGACACAAATAGATGGAGAAATATATCATGTTCATGGATTGGAAGAATCAATATAGTGAAAATGAGTATGCTACCCAAAGCAATTTATAGATTCAATGCAATCCCTATCAAGCTACCAATGGTATTTTTCACAGAGCTAGAACAAATAATTTCACAATTTGTATGGAAATACAAAAACTTCAAATAGCCAAAGCAATCGTGAGAAATAAAAATGGAACTGGAGTAATCAACTTGCCTGACTTCAGGCTCTACTACAAAGCCATAGTCATCAAGACAGTATGGTACTGGCACAAAGACAGAAATATAGATCAATGGAACAAAATAAAAAGCCCAGAGATAAATTCATGCACCTATGGACATCTTATCTTCGACAAAGGAAATAAGAATACACAATGGAGAAAAGACAATCTGTTTAACAAGTGGTACTGGGAAAACTGGTCAACCACTTGTAAAAGAATGAAACTAGAACACTTTCTAACACCATACACACAAATAAACTCAAAATGGATTAAAGATCTAAACGTAAGACCAGAAATTATAAAACTCCTAGAGGAAAATGTAGGCAAAACACTCTCTGACATAAATCACAGCAGGATCCTCTATGACCCACCTCCCAGAGTAATGGAAATAAAAGCAAAAATAAACAAATGGGACCTAATTAAAATTAAAAGCTTCTGCACAGCAAAGGAAACTACAAGCAAGGTGAAAAGACAGTCTTCAGAATGGGAGAAAATAATAGCAAATGAAGCAACTGACAAACAACTAATCTCAAAAATATACAAGCAACTCCTGCAGCTCAATTCCAGAAAAATGAACAACCCAATAAAAAAATGGGCAAAAGAACTAAACAGACATTTCTCCAAAGAAGACATACAGATGGCTAACAAACACATGAAAAGATGCTCAACATCACTCATTATCAGAGAAATGCAAATCAAAACCACAATGAGGTACCATTTCATGCCAGTCAGAATGGCTGTGATCCAAAAGTCTACAAGCAATAAATGCTGGAGAGGGTGTGGAGAAAAGGGAACCCTCTTACACTGTTGGTAGGAATGCAAACTAGTACAGCCACTATGGGGAACAGTGTGGAGATTCCTTAAAAACTGGAAATAGAACTGCCATATGACCCAGCAACCCCACTGCTGGGCATACACACCGAGGAAACCAGAATTGAAAGAGACACGTGTACCCCAACGTGTTCATCGCAGCACTGTTTATAATAGCCAGGACATGGAAGCAACCTAGATGTCCATCAGCAGACGAATAGATAAGTAAGCTGTGGTTCTGGGAAAACTGGTCAACCACTTGTAAAAGAATGAAACTAGAACACTTTCTAACACCATACACACAAATAAACTCAAAATGGATTAAAGATCTAAACGTAAGACCAGAAATTATAAAACTCCTAGAGGAAAATGTAGGCAAAACACTCTCTGACATAAATCACAGCAGGATCCTCTATGACCCACCTCCCAGAGTAATGGAAATAAAAGCAAAAATAAACAAATGGGACCTAATTAAAATTAAAAGCTTCTGCACAGCAAAGGAAACTACAAGCAAGGTGAAAAGACAGTCTTCAGAATGGGAGAAAATAATAGCAAATGAAGCAACTGACAAACAACTAATCTCAAAAATATACAAGCAACTCCTGCAGCTCAATTCCAGAAAAATGAACAACCCAATAAAAAAATGGGCAAAAGAACTAAACAGACATTTCTCCAAAGAAGACATACAGATGGCTAACAAACACATGAAAAGATGCTCAACATCACTCATTATCAGAGAAATGCAAATCAAAACCACAATGAGGTACCATTTCATGCCAGTCAGAATGGCTGTGATCCAAAAGTCTACAAGCAATAAATGCTGGAGAGGGTGTGGAGAAAAGGGAACCCTCTTACACTGTTGGTAGGAATGCAAACTAGTACAGCCACTATGGGGAACAGTGTGGAGATTCCTTAAAAACTGGAAATAGAACTGCCATATGACCCAGCAACCCCACTGCTGGGCATACACACCGAGGAAACCAGAATTGAAAGAGACACGTGTACCCCAACGTGTTCATCGCAGCACTGTTTATAATAGCCAGGACATGGAAGCAACCTAGATGTCCATCAGCAGACGAATAGATAAGTAAGCTGTGGTACATATACACAATGGAGTATTACTCAGCCATTAAAGAATACATTTGAATCAATTCTAATGAAGTGGATGAAATTGGAGCCTATCATACAGAGTGAAGTAAGCCACCAATACAGTATACTAATGCATGTATATGGAATCTAGAAAGATGGTAATGATACCCTGTATGCGAGACAGCAAAAGAGACAGATATATAAAAGTCTTGGACTCTGTGGGAGAGGGCAAGTGTGGGATGATTTGGGAGAATGGCATTGAAACATGTATATTATCATATGTGAAATGGATCACCAGTCCAGGTTCGATGCATGAGACAGGGTGCTTGGGGCTGATGTACTGGGATGACCCAGAGGGATGGGATGGGGAGGGAGGTGGGAGGGGGGTTTGGGATGGGGAACACATGTACACCCACGGCATATCCATGTCAATGTATGGCAGAGCCACTATAATATTGTAAAGTAATTAGCCTCCAATTAAAATAAATAAATTTATATTTAAAAAAGAGTCAGCCCTGACTCTTTGTTTACTTTCATCATCCTAAATTCCTTTTCTCCTTTCCTTTGCTGGGAGGGGACATGCTCATGGCTCACTACTATTGTAGACGGTGAACTGCAATTCTTTGCTGATTCTGAGTAAACTTATTTTTGCCAGAGAAATAGCTGGTGATCTATTTTCTTTCAGGTCAGTTTAATTCTTACATTTAATCCTTTAATCTCTTCATAATGCCAAGGTCTACTATCTAAATGATTAGCAGATAGAATGTGGCTTACACAGGGTCTTATTTGATTTGTAATAGATGTGAGAACAGAATGCAGATTTTCTGATTTCTATCCTAGACAATATGCTCCTTTTGGATGTTTTTGCCAAAAATCAAGCCCTATATCTGGAATTACCTTTACAAAGGTAATTATCTCTACCTCTCTATGAAATTAACATTTCTCAGTTGGGGAATTCACTAGATGGCCTTTTCAGACTTGTGAGGTAATAGGAAATGTAAATTGGCTTTGCCTCCACCACCCCCCCAACTTCCTGGCATAGAGCTCTGAGAAACCTTTTGCTGTGTGTGCATGCTAAGTTGCTTCTGTCATGTCCAACTCTTTGCAACCCTATGGTCTGTAGCCCACCAAGCTCTTCTGTACATGGGATTCTCCAGACAAGAACACTGAAGTGGATAACCATTCCCTCCTCCCAGGGATTTTCCTAACCCAGACAGATCAAACCTGAGTCTCTTATGTCTCCTGCCTTGGCAGACAGGTACTTTACCACTAGTGCTACCTGGGAAGCATGAAAACCCTTGGAATTTCTTTAAATGATGTGAGAAATAAAAACTGTCCTCTGTTATATTAATTAGATAAATTTTGAATCTACGTATAGGGGCTAGTTGCCAGGAAACCAACCCTGTGATTAGAGTGTTGGAACTTTCAGTCCCACCCAGACCTCAGAGCGGGGAGAGAGACTGTAGGGTTGGATCAGTTGACAGAGGCCAATGATTTAATCAATCATGACCATGCAATGACACCTCTATAAAAAACCAGTATTTGTAAGGCCTCCCAAGGCAGCCATTTTGCTTTTTTTTTCATTTCTTTTCCATGGGGATGGTCTTGATTTCTGTCTCCTGTACAATGTTACAAACCTTATTCCATAGTTCATCAGGCATTCTATCAATCAGATCTAGGCCCTTAAATCTATTTCTCACTTCCACTGTATAATCATAAGGGACTTGAAAGGAAAGATATAAGCATCTGAATGCAGAGTTCCAAAGAATAGCAAAAAGAGATTAGAAAGCTTACTTCAGTGATCAATGCAACGAAACAGAGGAAAACAACAGAATGGGAAAGACTAGAGATCTCTTCAAGAAAATTAGAGATACCAAGGCAACATTTCATGCAAAGATGGGCTCGATAAAGGACAGAAATAGTCTGGACCTAACAGAAGCAGAAGATATTAAGAAGAGGTGACAAGAATACATGGAAGAACTGTACAAAAAAGATCTTCACGACCCAGATAATCATGATGATGTGATCACTCATCTAGAGCCAGACATCTTGGAATGTGAAGTCAAGTGGGCCTTAGAAAGCATCACTACAAACAAAGCTAGTGGAGGTGATGGAATTCCAGTTGAGCTATTTCAAATCCTGAAAGATGATGCTGTGAAAGTGCTGCACTCAATATGCCAGCAAATTTGGAAAACTCAGCAGTGGCCACAGGACTGGAAAAGGTCAGTTTTCATTCCAATTCCAAAGAAAGGCAATGCCAAAGAATGCTCAAACTACCGCACAACTGCACTCATCTCACATGCTAGTAAACTTATGCTCACAATTCTCCAAGCCAGGCTTCAGCAGTATGTGAACTGTGAACTTCCTGATGTTCAAGCTGGTTTTAGAAAAGGCAGAGGAACCAGAGATCAAATTGCCAACATCTGCTGGATCATGGAAAAAGCAAGAGAGTTCCAGAAAAACATCTATTTCTGCTTTATTGACTATGCCAAAGCCTTTGACAGTGTGGATCACAATAAACTGGAAAATTCTGAAAGAGATGGGAATCCCAGACCACCTGACCTGCCTCTTGAGAAATCTGTATGCAGGTCAGGAAGCAACAGTTAGAACTGGACATGGAACAACAGACTGGTTCCAAATAGGAAAAGGAGTACATCAAGGCTGTATATTGTCACCCTGCTTATTTAACTTCTATGCAGAGTACATCATGAGAAACGCTGGACTGGAAGAAACACAAGCTGGAATCAAGATTGCTGGGAGAAATATCAATAATCTCAGATATGCAGATGACACCACCCTTATGGCAGAAAGTGAATTCTTGAGAAATCTGTATGCAGGTCAGGAAGCAACAGTTAGAACTGGACATGGAACAACAGACTGGTTCCAAATAGGAAAAGGAGTACATCAAGGCTGTATATTGTCACCCTGCTTATTTAACTTCTATGCAGAGTACATCATGAGAAACGCTGGACTGGAAGAAACACAAGCTGGAATCAAGATCTGGGAGAAATCTCAATAACCTCAGATATGCAGATGACACTACCCTTATGGCAGAAAGTGAAGAGGAACTAAAAAGCCTCTTGATGAAAGTGAAAGAGGAGAGTGAAAAAGTTGACTTAAAGCTCAACATTCAAAAAACGAAGATCATGGCATCTGGTCCCATCACTTCATGGCAAATAGATGGGGAAACAGTGTCAGATTTGTTTTTTGGGGGGCTCCAAAATCACTGCAGATGGTGATTGCAGCCATGAAATTAAAAGACGGTTACTCCTTGGAAGGAAAGTTATGACCAACCTAGATAGCATATTCAAAAGCAGAGACATTACTTTGCTGACTAAGGTCCATCTAGTCAAGGCTACGGTTTTTCCTGTGGTCATGTATGGATGTGAGAGTTGGACTGTGAAGAAGGCTGAGTGCCAAAGAATTGATGCTTTTGAACTGTGGTGTTGGAGAAGACTCTTGAGGGTCCCTTGGACTGCAAGGAGATCCAACCAGTCCATTCTGAAGGAGATCGGCCCTGGGATTTCTTTTAAGGAATGATGCTAAAGCTGAAACTCCAGGACTTTGGTCACCTCATGAGAAGAGTTGACTCATTGGAAAAGACCCTGATCTGGGAGGGATTGGGGGCAGGAGGAGAAGGGGATGACAGAGGATGAGGTGGCTGGATGGCATCACGGACTCGATGAACGTTAGTCTGAGTGAACTCCGGGAGATGGTGATGGACAGGGAGGCCTGGCGTGCTGCAATTCATGGGGTCGCAAAGAGTCGGACATGACTGAGCGACTGAACTGAACTGATAAAAAACCAAAAAGACACGGTTTGGAGAACTTTGAGACTGGTGAACATATGGAGATGATGTGAGAGTGCAAGCCTGGAGAGGGCATGGAAGCTCAGCATCTACGAGCCTTTCTAGTAAATAAATCAAACCTGAAGAGGAGTCATCAGAACCAATCTTTGATTGATCAGAAGCCCAGGTGACAACTAGGGTTTGCACCAGAAATCTGAATTGTGTGAGATGTGGGGGATAGACAGTCTTGAGAGACTGAGCTCCTAATCTGTATAATCTGATACTATCTCCATTAGACAGTGTCAGAATTGAGTTGACTTCTCAGATGCCAGCAGGGTATCCTGGAATTACTTGTTGATGTCGGAAAAAGCCTCCATACATTTGGTGACCAGAAGTGTCAGAAGTGAAATTTTTTCTGTATAAAAGTAAAGAAGACTCACAGGAAAGGAACACATAGGAGGTTGACTAAACTGAGGTCTTTCCCGGCCATAGGAGGGAAAGATTGGGTTTTTCCCTTTCTAAGATGAGAAAGAAATTCAGAGGACAAAGATCAGTTGTGACATTCCTCAAGATGGAAACAAGTTTTACCAATGACTTTCCTCCCTCCCTTCTGTGATAGGCAGAATTCTAAAGTGACCCCCAAATGATACTTCTTGAATGACTTTCTCTCCTTGAGTGTAGGCAGATTATGGAACTGTATTATGTGGCACAGTTTATTTTAAGATAGGGGAGATTATCTCAGTGGGCCTCACTGAATCACATGAGCCCTTTAAAAGCAGAGCATTTTCTCTGGCTGGTGGCAGAAGAAATCAGAAATATTTGAAGGATAAGAAGGATGTGGCACACTCTCCTGGTTTTAAAGATAGAGGGGGCTACCTTAAAGGGACTTAAGATTGGTCTCTAAGAGCTAAAAGCAAACCCTGGCCAATAGTTCATTAAAAAAGCAATCAAACAAGCAGGAATCTCAGTTAAAGGTGCAAAAAACTACATTCTGCCAACAACTCGAATAAGCTCAGAAGTTAATCCCCCTTCCAATTCTCTAGATAAGAATGTATCTTGGCCAACATCTTGATTTCAGTTTTACATAACCATAAGCAGAGAACCAGCCAAGCCCACCCAATTGCTGACCTACAGTACTTAAGATACTTTAACATTTTGTACAATGTTAACAAAAATATACTGTTTTAAGCTATTGCTGTGTTGTGCTTAGTCGCTCAGTCATGTCAGACTCTTTGTGACCCCATGCCCGCCAGGCTCCTCTGTCCATGGGGATTCTCCAGGCAAGAATACTGGAGTGGGTTAAGGGATCCAACCCAGTTCTCCTGCATTGCATCAATTTTTCATGTAGCAGTAGAAAATTAATATATCCACTCTATCACACTCACTGAATTTTAGAACCAAAAAAAAAAAACATTCTTCTGTGATGTAACACAAATAATTAATGGAGAACTTGAAATTTAGAGAGGAAAGCCAGCTAATTAGAAGAAAGTTCAAATTATACAGATCTGGAGAATTTGTGCCTTACCAAATATTGCATTTTAAAATTTGACAAAAATGTTAATATGTATGTGTAATGTTTATCTCTAAGAACGTCTTGAACCACATTGCTAACATTCTGTAACGTCTTCCACACAAGTATTCAATAATGTATCTTGTAGTCTTAAAATTTTTTTCTTTGGTTCTGATACCTACTTGTTTCATAGGAGCCTCCATTGATTCAAAGTAATACGCAGATATCCTTATTGCTATGCTGTGCTTAGTTGTTCCGACTCTTTGTAACCCCATGGACTGCAGCCTTCCAGGTTCCTCTGTCCATGGGGATTCTCCAGGCAAGAATACTGGCATGGGTTACTATGCTCTTCTCCAAGGATCTTCCCAACCCAGGGATTGAACCCAGGTCTCCCTCATTGCAGGCAGATTCTTTACTGACTGAGCCACCAGGGAAGCCTGACAATATTGGAGTGGGTAGCCTATCCCTTCTTCAGGGGCTCCACCTGACCCAGGGATCGAACCATGGAGACCCAGAGTTTCCTGCATTGCAGGTGGATTCTTTACCAGCTGAGCTACCAGGGAAGCCTGATACCCTTGTTAAGTCATGGTAATTCAAATTAGCTGGTAAGAGGCAAGCTCTTCAATCTTTTCATTATGAGCTAAAATTACCTCTGTTGGAAAGCCACTAAAGAAAATTACTTTCAGAATCCCATGAATTGAATTTCTTATTTTCTGAAGCCTAGCTTCAGAAGAAAATTCATTACAAAAGGTAAAAGTGCATCTTCATCCATTTATTCATCTAATAATTCACCCAGTGCTTCATTCAACCCGCAAGTATATTATTTTCTTAAGCTCCCCCTATATGCCTGCCAGACTACTCCTGACACCCTTCAGAACCTAGGAGGCAACTCACACCTTTGCTTCTGTAATTCAATAGCAGCTCTCCTTTACTTCTCAACGGATACCCTAATTATCTGTTTACGGCCTATCTCATCTGCTGGATGATGTTCCTTGAGCCTCCTGTTGTGTATTTCGTGGACCTAGCCCAGCTACAGGCACATTGTATTTGCTCAATAAATATTCATTGAAAAAATAAATAACAATTGCTAGGTACTGGAAATTAGGATATAAAAGAGCCTTTCATTGCCATTTAATAATTCAGTCTCCAAGTACACATATTGACAAAAAGAACATTATTACAAGGTATAATAGTTTCTATGCAAGAGCTAAGAAAAGGATACTTTGGGGACATTTAAACGGTCTGAGAGATGATGATAAAATGTGAGAAGAGGCTGAACAGGTAAAGGAAAGGGAAACAGGCATTCCAGGAAGAGACCACAGCACGAATAAATGTGTGCAAGCAAGAGACAGCTGAGGCAATCACAGCAGGGGGTACGCATAGCAGGACAGCAGAATGAGGAGGTCACAGTGAGGAGAGAAGCTGGTTAGATATATGGAAGGCAAGCCATGGAGGTTTTAGTAAACAGTGGCAAGGAGCTTAGACTTTGTTCTTAGAATGTGGTGCTGTACTCAGTTGTGTCCAACTCTTTGCAGCCCCGTGGACCATAGCTCGTCTGTCTATGGGCTTTTCCAGGCAAGAATACTGGAGTGGGTTGCCATTTCCTCCTCCAGGGCATCTTCCCAACCCAGAAATCGAACCTGCCTCTCCTGTGTCTCCTGTATTGGCAGGTGGTTTCTTTACCACTGAGGCACCTGGGAAGCCCATAGGGAGCCAATGAGGAATTCTGAACTGGGTGCTTACATCAGAACATAGTCTGAACGCACAGTGATAGGCTAATCCAGCCACTGATGTTTGTAAATTCTGGCAAGAAAGAAGAGGGGCTACCCTGGCAAACAGACGATGATTCCAGGAGTCAGAGCCCAGGAAACAGGCAGGTGCCCGGGACACCTTGGAGGTAAGACTGATTATTTGGCTCTGCCTACTCTTGGACTAAGCTTCAAAGTCAAGACTCCTACCTGGGAACACGAACAGAAAGATTCCAATTTGTCAGAATGGGGCAAGAACTCAGGCTAAAAGAAGAAATTACTCCTGTTACTAGACTAGATGTTCAGAGGAAGAGATTTTTTCAGTTGCCTATAGATAAAGAGCAGAGAGTCAGACAGTCTAATCCAAGTAAGTCTTATTCACATCTTGAGCTGACAGAGATGTGACAACTGAAGGACACTCAGAGTCCTCTCTAGCTCTAAATATAGTCTTCCTTGGCATGTCTGGAGAAGATTTAAGGGCTATAAATTAAGTAATATCTACAAGAAAATTTTTTTTTCATTTATCTTAAGAGAAACCTTTGAAACATTTTCTATTGTCACTACTCAAAAAGAACCAGGAAGGAAAGTGAGACACAAAGTTTTAAAGTAGGGGAAAGAGATAAGGGATGTAGGGAAATCTTATTCTAGTATATGATCCTTAAAGATTAGTCCATCAGTGTAGAAGCATCACAGTACATGGAAGTATACTAGAAATGCAGAAGCTCAGACCCACCCCAGACCCCTTGAATCAAAACCTACATTTTAATCTGATAACCAAGGGATTCATACTTACAGCAAAGTTTGAAAAGCACAGATTTTATAGGATAGCTGACTAGACATGCTAATATCCACAATATACCAAAGGGCTCCAAGACTCGTGTGTGTGTGTGTGTGTGTGTGTGTGAGAGAGAGAGAGAGAGAGAGAGAGAGAGAGAGAGATGGACATGTGGTTACAAAGCTACCAGAAGGAAACTCCATGAGATGTTGATACCAATGCCAAACCACCCATTTCATAGTTTTACTTAGCAATTTGCACTGATTCTTGATCCTAACCACATCTTAGTCACACACTGATTCAAATATTTGATAGAGTGAAAGGGGCACTGTTTTCATAGTCAGAATGCCAAATTCCAATTGTATAGCTTACTAACTAGGTTAGCCATCTCTTCAAAGTCTTCATTTAAATATTTAGTCTGTGTTCATCAGAGTTCACCTCTATGTTTCCAAGTATAACTAGGCTTGTAGGAGATGGAATGACAAGCTTCAGTTCTCTACACCTTTGTCATGATCTCATCATTAGCAGAGTGTGTATATTGCAAACCTGTGCTTTTCTTCAGGGATTCCAGGAGCCATGGTACTGACTCTTAATGAAACCTGAATAGAATATACAAACAAGTGATTAGTGCTGTCCTGGGCCAGAGTTCAAAATATACCAGAGGGAAGCCTGAATGAACTTGTCAGTATTTTTTATAAATAATACACCTATTGGTGGTTTACATCTGACTTTGGTTATGTTATTATTGAGCTTGATCATACAGCCTGGTTTTGGCTATTAATATATGACCAATAACATGTAAAAGACCTTTCTTGCTCAGATAAGACTGGTTTCTTTGAAATAAAAGTGTCTCACACAACTCTTGCTGGTTTATAATCCAAAAACCAAGCTTATCCTTGCAATTTGACCATCTCTCCAGTGTAGTCTTTCTCCTGCTTCACCATATCCTCCACCTTATCAAAGCCCTGTATGTATTCTGCAGAGACTCATATAAGTTTTTTTTTAAGTATTTTAATGCTTGTGACTAATGCCATTGGTATAATTTCTCCACAAGTTGTTGTTCAGTCTTTAAGTTGTATTTGGCTCCTTGTGACCCCATGGGCTGCAGTACACCAGGCTTCCCTATACCTCACCATCTCCCAGAGTTTGCTGAAACTCATGTTCACTGAATCAGTGATGCCATCCAACCATTTCATCCTCTGTCACCCTCTTGTTCTGCCATCAATCTTTCCCAGCATCAGGATTGTTTCCAATGAGTCAGCTTTTCACATCAGGTGGCCAAAGTGTTAGAGATTCAGCTTCAGCATCAGTCCTTCCAATGAATATTCAGGGTTGATTTCCTTTAGTATTGACTGGTTTGATCTCCTTGCAGTCCAAGGGACTCTCAAGAGTCTTCTCCAGCACCACAATTTGAAAGCATCAATTCTTTGGCTCTCAGCCTTCTTTAGGGTCCAGCTCTCTACAAGTGTGCTCTACCACTTTGGGCTTTGAGCTTGGCCATGTAAGTTCCATTGGCCAGTGGTTTATAGACAAAAGTAACAAGGTACCAGTTCTGAGCCAAGGATTTAAGAACCCCTTCATATTTCTGTTTGCTCCCTTTACTTCTGTTACTGCCATAATAAGACTTGCTGTCTAGTTGGGTAGCTGCTGGCTATTCCACCTAGAGCCAAGATTTAATGTTTGTGGTATGGAGCTGCCCAAGCCTACCTAGTCCAGCTGGACAGACAGCTTGAGGCAGAAGCATGCCACTTAGTCACACACAGATTAGGTCAGCCAACCCTGAAAAATGGCAGATGCATGAGAATAGGTGATTGTTGTTTTAAGTCCTGGATTTTGATATGATTATATTAAGCAGCATTTGTGAAGAATTAGTTAAATGGTATAGGTCTGAATATAGAAATTAAATGCATACAAATTTTTGTGAGAACTAGGAAGTTGCTAAACTTTTAAGAAATGCTCAGAGAAGATGCAATTCAAAGACTAGGAAACTGGTACAAATATCCAGATATCAAAGAACTTTAGGAAACCACTTCTCCACAGTGCCCAAAACCAGGGGAAAGGAGAGTTTCATTGCTACATAAAATCCATGTCTGCCAAAACCCACCAGTGTTGGAAGAAAAATTGACTGCTACCTCCCTTCTACTTTCCAAATCATCTAGTTTCCAACTGGCACAATCTTTCTGTTAAGAAAACGTAGTCATTGGACTTTACTCTTTACACCATAGACACTAGAAGAGACTAGGGATAAATGTGGACAGCCTCTCTACATTTTCCAGCAGAAGTGTTATAATTATCTCATCTACAGTGCTCTTGTAAGAACTTAGTAAGTTATATATATATATATATATATATATATAAACAGTTTTCAACTTATAATTATGTGACTATGGTAGGAGATTTTTTTAATGCATCATTAAGAAAAATAGAACCTACTCTATTTTCTCATTTCAATAAATAATGCTTTTAGTTTGGAAAGGCCTTCTTAAGGACATTCTGCTTGAGAGTGAAATCCAGGAACAAATTCATTCATAAGAGAATGAATTGGGGGAAAAAAAAGAGTTAAATTATTTATTTGGTGAAAATGAAACAGACTTGTAATTTGAATTATGGGAGCTCAGGAAGGAAATTTTTGTTGCTTTGGGATTTGAAAAACAAAATGTGTGAGTAAAGTTGAAAGTGAGAAAAGACACTGGGATGAAAAAAGAAGTTCCAGTAATAGGATAGCACCCAGGCCTTAAAACAGAAAACTGGTTTTCTGGAGAGGAACTGAATAGCAAAATTCAGGATATTTAATACTGTTTTCACTTTTTTTTATTTTTGCTTAAGTCTTTGCATTATCTACAAACTTTCAGCCAAAGATTCTAACACAATAATCCTGTGTCAGTGGTATTCTAAGTCATGAAGGTAAAGAGGCCACTTGAAGAACAAAGTGATAGCTTACAGTAACAATGTCAGATTTGTGATCTCTGAAGAAGATTTAGCTTTGGGACCAGGGACCAGGCTTAATCACTCAAGAGCTTTTGTGTAGCAGAGTTTTATTAAAATGAAAAAGGGACAGAGAAAGCTTCTGACATAGACATCAGAAGGAGGATGGACAGTGGCCCCATTGTTCGTCTTAACAAGTGAGCTATATACTTTTCAACTGGTTATTAACAATAAATCAAAAGAATGCCTCAAGGTTGTAAAAGTCTTACCAGACCCAATCCCACAATATACATTTTAAAATAACAGGATTACTCAGAAGGTTTTTTCAAGGAGAATCTGTCCTCAAGTAGGGTACACTGTTGTTATAGAACCCTTAGTACAGAGTTTAAACTGAGTTGTTTTGTTGTGTAATCATCAGCTTAAAGAAAAACAAGTTTGTCCTTTTCTCCTCCTTGAGAACTCCAGATGCTTATCTCCTCCTCAAGAGCCCCAGACACCTTTCTCCTCCCTGGGGACCCTGGACTTCTTATCAACCTGCTTAGGAATTGGCTCTCTCAAAAGCAAAGTGGGACAGCAATGTAGGGAGGTAGCTATCATAACAGGAATTAATAACTGAGTTAGGAAGAGAAATTCAAGACAAGAAGTGATGGAAAACCACCCTAAAAAGTAGGTGCCATCTTTAGAATCTTGGGGGGAAAAATAGACAAAAGCTTTGTGCTTTCCATTTTTATATGGCATGAAGTGTGAGTTATGTCATTTGGACATGGAGAGATAGGGAGACACCAGAATCCTGGAAGACTTGGGAACTGTTGGACTACATAAACAATTGCTCTAAAAAGAGAACCAGTAATAAAAAGGAGTAAATTCCTACAGGTCAGAAATGCCTGAGGAGGATGCACAGACTATTTCTTATTCTTTGTTTCCATTATGAAATTACATAGAAGAGAAATGAGCACATAATTAATATTCAACTATTATTTATTTATTGATGACTTATGCATGAAAAGTACAAGAGATATAAAAAGATATTTTATATTTGTCCATGATCCTGGACAAATAAAGAAGTAACATTACAGATACTCTCTCTTTTAGCTTATTGCCATACTTGTATCTCATTTGATATATTATTTTTTAAGCTTCTAATTGCATTACATAAGGCTTACACTGGGAAAGATAGATATTATAAGATTTCAGGTTTTCAACAACTAAAATATTGTGTCTTTATAAATAGAACAAGGGGAAGATGAAAAGGCATTTTCAGTCTTCATTAAAAAGCTAGGAAATACAGTCAAGGGGATGTGCTATTAAGAATACAATATGTGACCCTATATCTTTAGATAACACACTATAAAGATCACAGTTCATTCAACCAAAAGTGAAAAGAACAACTTTTCATCCCAGTCTTTAATTTAAAAATGTCTTGCTTACTCTTTCCTCAAAGGATGACTTCTTGGAAATAGATAAAGCAGTTGGGTGACAGCCAGTTTCTCTCTGGCTTCCACTCATTGGTATGAAGATTATTTTTGGGTATTGAGTGCACTTTGGGGCCCAAGAAATACTGGTCATATATAAAAGTACAAAAGACCATTATGTTCTGAAAACAGACAATAAGAACTCAAAGGAGAAGGTGATCTTTCTGGAGAGATCCTTGTCCCATTCATAGTCATTTCAAACAGTCCTTGTACCTCAATTCCAAATTAGTTTTTTAATGTTATTTCTTTCCTGCAGAGGAGACGAAACTTCCTTCAGTTAAACAAAGAAAAGGAAGGAAAATGCTCTGTTTAGTCTTCATCTTAAGAGTCACAACACACTGGTTTCTCATCTTAGACATCCTCATGTCTTCTGCTTACATTTCTGTTCAGTTCAGTTCAATTCAGTTGCTCAGTCATGTCTGACTCTTTGCAACCCCATGAACTGCAGCACCCCAGGCCTCCCTGTCCATCACAAACTCCCAGAGTTTACTCAAACTCATATCCATTGAGTCAGTGATGCCATCCAACCATCTCATCATTTGTCGTCCTCTTCTCTTCCTGCCCTCCATCTTTCCCAGCATCACGGTCTTTCCAATGAGACAACTCTTTGCATCAGGTGGCCAAAGTATTGGAGTTTCAGCTTCAGCATCAGTCCTTCCAATGAACACCCACGACTGAACTCCTTTAGGATTGACTGGTTGGATCTCCTTGCAGTCCAGTGGATTCTCAAGAGTCTTCTCCAGCACCACAGTTCAAAAGCATCAATTCTTCTACACTCAGCTGTCTTTATAGTCCAACTCTCACTTCCACCCATGACTACTGGAAAAACCACAGCCTTGACTAGAGGGACAAAGTAATGTCTCTGCTTTATAATATGCTGTCTATGTTGGTCATAACTTTCTTTCCAAGGAGTAAGCATCTTTTAATTTCATGGCTGCAATCACCATCTGCAATGATTTTGGAGCCCAGAAAAATAAAGTCTGACACTGTTTCCACTGTTTCCCCATCTATTTGCCATGAAGTGATGGGACCAGATGCCATGATATTTGTTTTCTGAATGTTGAGCTTTAAGCCAACTTTTTCACTCACTTTTACTTTCATCAAGAGGCTTTTTAGTTCTTCTTCACTTTCTGCCATAAGGGTGGTGTCATCTGCATATCTGAGGTTATTGATATTTCTCCCAAAAATCTTGATTCCAGCTTGTGCTTCCTCCAGCCTAGTGTTTCTCATGATGTACTCTTCATATAAGTTAAATAAGCAGGATGACAATATACAACCTTGATGTACTCCTTTTCCTATTTGGAACCAGTCTGTTTTCCATGTCCAGTTCTAACTGTTGCTTCCTGACCTGCATACAGATTTCTCAAGAGGCAGGTTAGGTGGTCTGGTATACCCATCTCTTTCAGAATTTTCCACAGTTTATTGTGATCCACACAGTCAAAGGCTTTGACATAGTCAATAAAGCAGAAATAGATGTTTTTCTGGAACTCTCTTGCTTTTTTCAATGATCCAGCGGATGTTGGCAATTTGATCTCTGGTTCCTCTGCCTTTTCTAAAACCAGCTTGAACATCTGGAAGTTCACAGTTCATATATTGCTGAAGCCTGGCTTGGAAATTTTGAGCATTACTTTACTAGCATCTTATCATCCCTTAAATGCACAAAGTTTTATTCTAAACCTTTTCCTAGATCCCTTAGAGAAGGAAACAGCAACCCACTCTGGTATTCTTGCCTGGGAAGTCCCATGGACAGATATGCCTGATGGTCCATCATCCATAGGGTAGCACAGAGTCAGGCACAGCTTAGCAATTAAACAATAACAACTTACCCACTTATCACATGATTCAAATGAAGTATTTTGAGGTAAATTACCAGATAAACAATATAATAGTCTTGAACTGCAATTTGACATTGATCATCATGTTTGACATAGATAACCATGTTTTCTATTTGCTCAGTATTCTGAGTTCCAGCACCATGCTAATATATGAATGAAAAATTATTACTGACTTAACATTTACTTAGCAATAGAATAAGGATGTAAAACTCAGGCTGGAGAAAGTTCTAAAGTTTCTCCAGGGGCCACAATAAAGCTTCTCATCACAGTAATATTTGTTCAAAAATGTTTCTCTTAGTAGTAAATACGGTCAAGGGACTCTCCTCTTGACTCTCTCTTATGTCACTTTAGATGGGGGAGCCTGGTGGGCTGCCATCTACGGGGTCGCACAGAGTTGGACATAGCTGAAGCGACTTAGCAGCAGCAGCATTTTTATTTTTATGTTGCTTTATAATATATGCATTTTTTCAGCATTTACTGCTTTAAATAATTTTTGGAAATAAGGAAAAAAATGAATTTTAGAACTGATTTTGTGTGAAAAATCCTACAGTCAGAAACTATATCTGGTTTTCTAATGAAAGCTCTGAGCTAGTTCACTTGCTCTTCTTCCCATGTAAAATGTCCTTCTTCCTTTATGTTGGCAAACTGTAATTTTGCTTTTTCACTTCCCTCTTCCATGAACCCTTTGTAAATCGGTACTTCTCAAATAATCATATTTTCTACTTCTGAATCTCAACACCATACTGCTATCTTCTATCTTCATTTAGCCACCTTCTTCAATAAATATTAACTCCTCAAGGAGGTGCAGATTTATTGCTTTGATTTTAAATTTTATCATAGCAACGGTACATGTTTTCAAAAACCACTATTGAATCACATTATTTAAAAGCCAATTTTTTGATTTTTGGGGCTTTTTCAGCAAAATATCTAAAAATAATCTTCATAAATATGAATATCGAGTTTATATTATGCATACTGATTTAGTGATAAAATAGTAGCTCTCACAATTTTATAGTTTACTGTAAAAATAAAAATGATAGTTTGACAGCATATTCAAAAACAGAGATATTACTTTGCCGACTAAGGTCCGTCTAGTCAAGGCTATGGTTTTTCCTGTGGTCATGTATGGATGTGAGAGTTGGACTGTGAAGAAGGTTGAATGCCGAAGAATTGATGCTTTTGAATTGTGGTGTTGGAGAAGACTCTTGAGATTCCCTTGGACTGCAAGGAGATCCAATCAGTCCACTCTGAAGGAGATCAGCCCTGGGATTTCTTTGGAAACAATGATGCTTAAGCTGAAACTCCAGTACTTTGGCCACCTTATGTGAAGAGTTGACTCACTGGAAAAGACTCTGATGCTGGGAGGGATTGGGGCAGGAGGAGAAGGGGACGACAGAGGATGAGATGGCTGGATGGCATCACTGACTCGATGGCCGTGAGTCTGAATGAATTCTGGGAGTTGGTGATGGACAGGGAGGCCCGGTGTGCTGCAATTCATGGGGTCGCAAAGAGTCAGACACAACTGAACGACTGAACTGGACTGATTGAGGAAATATTTTCACTTTCTATACCTGAGTGTTCTTTAAAAAGTCTGTAGACTTCACTTATTGAAAGTTTTAGAGTTCAATCTAGTTAAGCTATGTCACTTATCAGGTAAAATGAAACTGAAAGATAAAGCAACTTCCCCATGATTACATAATTGTTTAGAAATAGCTGGTCATAGACTTCTGACTCCAATTTCGTGAAACTTGATTGTTTTACTTCTTTTTCTCAAGTGCATTTAATTTCTTTTTCCATGTATTCTCTTAGTTATTTGATGATTTGGATTTCCCTCATTTAAGAAACAAATTATACCTTTCCAAGGGTCAAACCCTCTATTTCCTTAGGAATGTAGTGTCCAGTATTTGTTAAAATATAAACTTTGCTGTGAAACGAACCTGAGTTAGCATCAAGGCCCCATCAGAGACTATCACTGTGATTTAGGGAAATTATTTAACCTTCATAAATTTTAGCTTATCCATCTGTTTTTGAATGTTGAGTTTTAAGCCAACTTTTTCACTCTCCTCTCTCACTTTCATCGAGAGGCTCTTTAGTTCTTCTTCACTTTCTGCCATAAGGGTGGTGTCATCTGCATATCTGAGGTTATTAATATTTTTCCTGGCAGTCTTGATTCCAGCTTGTGTTTCTTCCAGTCCAGCTTTTCTCATGATGCACTCTGCATATAAGTTAAATAGCAGTGACCATATATAGCTTTGACATACTCCTTTTCCTATTTGGAACCAATCTGTTGTTCCATGTCCAGTTCTAACTGTTTCTTCCTAACCTGCATACAGATTTCTCAAGAGGCAGGTCAGGTGGGTCTGGTGTACCCATCTCTCTCAGAATTTTCCACAGTTTATTGTGATCCACACAGTCAAAGGCTTTGGCATAGTCAATAAAGCAGAAATAGATGTTTTTCTGGAACTCTCTTGCTTTTTCCATGATCCAGCGGATGTTGGCAATTTGATCTCTGGTTCCTCTGCCTTTTCTAAAACCAGCTTGAACATCAGGAATTTCACGGTTCACATATTGCTGAATCATTTCCTCAATGATTATTATCAATAACCATATATATTCAGCAAAGCTATAAATCAGACTACCTCAGGAATTATGTGTATCTTTGTGTGATGTTAAAATTTGACATAATTTTCCAACCCATATTTATGATTTTTATAGCTTAGTTCCTTACATTTCCCTTTTGCATCATTGAAATAATAATTTCTTTATTCTTGCTTGCATTTTAGCTGAAAGACAAACAAAATAAAGCTGCAGTTTAAACACATAAATATTTGTCTTTTGGTAACATGACTTTTGAAAATAAGATCATGTCCTTTGGAATTTCTCTGACTTGATAAGTTATTAAATATGTGATTTCCCCTCAAAATGCTTTATTACACTGACATAGGTGTTGACAACTGAAGATGAAATTATCAAATATAGTATCAGAAAGGATAAAAACACCATATCTCTTTCTATGGAATAAATAATCCACATTCTGGAAAGATGCATTTTATTCAGATATGGTTAAAGGAGTAACATATTTTAAAGTCTGAACTATAATAATGAATGAAGCAATATGCCTATTATTTCATTTGTTATTGAAATGTTTATAATTACAATAAGTTCAATGTTGGCTTCATAATAAAATATCAACCTAAGTTTTAATCAATAGCATGACTTGAAAATGCACTCTTTAAAGTGGATTACTATTTAAAATTTTAACTGACATTCCTTGTTGAAGAATATTTCCCCAATGACCATGGAAATATCAATAATATTTTGAAAATGGTGCTGACTTTCTTGAATTTTGAGCATTACTTTGCTAGCATGTGAAAAGAATGCAATTGTGTTATAGTTTGAACATTCTTTGGCATTGCCTTTCTTTGGAATTGGAATGAAAACTGACTTTTTCCAGTCCTCTGGCCACTGCTGAGTTTTCCAAATTTTCCAGTATATTGACTGCAGCACTTTGACAATATCATCTTTTAAGATTTGAAATAGCTCAGCTGGAATGATCATTTCAAAATTCTCCAAGCTAGGCTTCAACAGTACATGAACTTCTAGATATTCAAGCTGGATTTAGAAAAGGCAGAGGAACCAGAGATCAAATTGCCAGCATCTGTTGGATCATAGAAAAAGCAAAAGAATTCCAGAAAAACATCTGCTTCGTTGACTACAGTAAAGCCTTTGACTGTTTGGGTCACAACAAACTGTGGAAAATTCTTAAAGAGACGGGAATACCAAAGCACCTTACCTGCCTCTTGCAAAACCTGTATGCAAGTTAAGAAGCAACAGTTAGAACTGGACATGGAATTGACTGGTTCAAATGGGGAAAGGAGCATGTCAAGGCTGTATATTGTCACCCTGCTTATTTAACTTCTAAATACAGAAGTACAGATACAGAGTACATCATGTGAAATGTCAGGCTAGATGAAGCACAAGCTGGGATCAAGATTGCCAGGAGAAATATCAATAACCTCAGATACGCAGATGACACCACCTTTATGGCAGAAAGTGAAGAGGAACTAAAGAGCCTCCTCATGAAGGTGAAAGAAGAGAGCGAAAAAGCTGGCTTAAAACTCGACATTCAAAAAATGAAGATCATGACATCCAGTCCCATCACTTTGTGGCAAATAGATGGGGAAACAATGGAAACAGTGGCAAACTTTATTTTCTTGGGCTCCAAAATCACTGCAGATGGTGATTCCAGCCATGAAATTAAAAGACGCTTGCTCCTTGGGAGAAAAGCTATGACAAACTTAGACAGCATATTGAAAAGCAGAGACATTACTTTGCTGACAAAAGTTCAGCTAGTTAAAGCTATGGTTTTTCCAATAGTCATGTATGGATGTGAGAGTTGGACTATAAAGAAAGCTGAGCACCGAAGAATTGATGCTTTTGAACTATGATATCGGGAAAGACTTTTGAGAGTCCCTCGGATTGCAAGATCAAACCAGTCAACCCTAAAGGAAATCATTCCTGAATATTCACTGGAAGGACTGATGCTTAAGCTGAAGCTCCAATACTTTGGCCACTGGATGCAAAGAGCCAACTCATTAGAAAAGACCCTGATGCTGGGAAAGATTAAAAGCAGGAGGAGTAGGAGATGACAGAGGATGAGATGGCTGGCTGGCATCACCAACTCAATGGGCCTGAGTTTGAGCAAGCTCCAGGAAATGGTGAAGGACAGAGAAGTCTGGTGTGCTGTAGTCCATGGAAGTTACAAACAGTCAGACACAATTGGACCACTGAACAACAACATTATTTTTGAAATTAATTCTAGATTTATGTAAGGTTTTAGTTCATTTCAGGAATCAAATATTCCATGACAGATCTTGTCTAAATGATATACCATTTGAAATGGAACTGAATGTACTTGAATTTGGCAGACAGACATCACAATTCACTAATGTCATAAGGACTGGTTTTTATCAAAGACTTGGATAATGACAGTCTGAGGAATATGCTACATCTTCATTGTAGTGACAACTACACAAATGTATGTTTGTAAAAATTCATTGAACTTATGCCTAAAAAGTATTTTACTGTCTTTAGGTAATTTTACCTCAGTAATGTGAAACTTTAAAAATGTCATCAAAATTTTAAAATATAACTCTTTGAAAAGCACAGTTAAGAAAATGAAAGTCCAAGCCACTGAAAGAAAATATTTGCAAAATATACATCTGACAAATGGCTTGTGTCCAGAGTGTATAAAGAACTGTTATAATTTAGTTCAATTGTAGGAAGAAAAACAACTCAATTAAAAATGGGCAGAAAAAAATTGAATAGATATGTCATGAAAGTAAATATATAAATGATTAATAAGCATAAGAAAAAGTGTTCAATATTATTACTCATTAGGAAAATGCATGTTAAGATACCAATTTGATATATCTACCCATCCACTATAATAATGAAGACCTACTAGATTAAAAGAGTAGTGAGCAACAACTGGTAATCATATATTTTGCTTGTTGGAATGCTGCTTTAGAAAAATAGACCCAGAATCCCTGTTTTTACGTACTTACCTATGAGACATGAAAACCTAAACGTATACAATGTATCCACACAAAACTGTATACACAGTTGTTCATAGCAGTATTGTCATAAATGCTCCAAACTGGAAACAATCCAAATGTCCAGCCACTGGTGAATGGATAAAAAATTATGATATATCCACACAGTGGAATGTCTCACAGCAATATAAAGAGATGAAATATTAACACAGATGACACTATGAATGAATCTCAAAAACAGTATGATAAATGAAAAAAAGTCAAACATAAAACACTACAGAATGAATCTAAATCTATGTAAAATTAAAGCAGAGACAAGCTGTGGCAAAAGAAAGCAGAGCAATAGTTACCTGCAACTAGTACTGAGTGACAGGATCAACTACAGAGGGGCAAAAAGAGAGTTTAGGGAGATAGAAATGTTCTACACTTTGTATGTTACAGCAAAGAATAGATGAAGAATCCCAGCAGAGAAAGAAAACTATAAAAAATCATTTGCTAGACTGAAAAGTACAATTTTCGAATCAAAAATTTAACTCATTTAAAGGGATAACAGAAGACTAGGAAAAAGATTCAAATGAACTTGAAAAGAAGTCAATAGTAATTGCACAAACTAATTTCAAAGAAAAACATGAATGAAAAACATGGATTGTCAAGATCCTTGAGACAACATCAAGCAGTATAAAAGATGGGCAATTGGAGGCACAGAGGAAAAGAAACCGACAAAAGGACAAAATAAAGGTTTAAAGATATAATAGCCAAGAATTGTCCAAGATTTATGAAAGATGTCAGCTGATGGATACTAGAAAATCAGAAAAACCAAAGCAGAAAATATCTATAGATCTGTAGTTTTAACGTATATTCAGTATATATGCATCCAGGATATATATACATATACTTTTAAAAGCCTATTTCTTAAGTTAAAATATATGTAATTATAATATATTGTGAAGTTTATTACATGTGAAAGTAAAATATAAGACAACAGAACACAAAAGACAGGAAGAAAAGGCAGTGAAGTCATGCTGGCATAAAGGAATCATGCTGGGCTTTCCTGGTGGTCCAGTGTTGAGATGGTGCTTCCACTGCAAGGGGCATGAGTTTCATCCCTGATCTGGAAACTATGATCCTACATGCTCTGCAGCATAGCAAAAAATAAAAATAAATAAAGTTCTGACATTGTAAAGCACTTTAATATTAGTTGAAAATATGTCTTGATAAATTAAAGATGCACAGTTTATTATTATAACCAATAAAAAAACTCAAAGTTTAGAATCTATATTTCATAATGTATGCTTTAGAAATATGACAAAACTCAGCAAATTAAAATATCAATTAAGATTCTAAATCAGTCTTTGTTCACTGAATTATATCAAAGGAGGGAAAAAATCTAATCATTCATTGAAAATTTGCTATATATCGGGTACTAACTTAATACCTTGAATGTACTATCTCAGTTAATTTCCACAATTCCACAATGAAAAAAACCTGAGTACTGAGGCTACACAGCTAATTACTTGGAGAGTCAGAGTTTAGATCTAGATAGCTCAATTTCAGACCATGTACTTTTAATCACTGCTAAAAGTACTGTTAATGTGCTGCTTCCTACATCTATGTAACTTTTTTTTTCCCCACAAGGAAAAATTGGGTTAGCACAAATGTATTGCCCAGTAAAACCATATGGTATTAGACTTTCATTATCTGCCTAATCAGGCACTGGGCAAGGTTTGTTTATTATTTTAAAACTTGTATTTGGATAGATTACCCACATATTTATAAAACCTTTCAGCCTGGGGGAAAACAGAACCATAATTAGTCCTAATAAATTTCTTCTTTCTGCTCATTATTTCAAGCCCTCCAGCTCCTCCTTAAGTCATTTTCTGGTTTCTCCAGGGCATGTTTCACATGTATTCACAGGTAGGACATTTGCCTTTTTTTCCTTCCCTGATGGGGAGCTCCTGCTATCTGGTTTGCTATGTGAGCCATCTCACCATGGTCACTGCTCCTGGGACTCATTTAGGTCCAAAACCTAGATGGACATGCCAAGGGTGCTGTCCTCCAACATCCCTAAAGCTAGGCTGGTGCCTACTGCTTCTGGTACTGCCTGTCTTTGCTGTGGAACCTGGAAAGCTGGGTGCTTCTGTCGCCCCCAGTGTCTGGAGCGCTCCTCTGCACAGACACAGCTGAGCACTGCAGTCAGGCCGTGTGACCCCAAGCTCGGAGTGCTCTTTGCCTAGTTGTTCTCCTTCCATGGACGTCACTCAGGGCAAGTGTTCTCCACCTTTCCTGACATTAGAATTACCCAGAGCACATGGGAAAATATCACTGTTTGGCAGGTGCCCTGAGGTTCTAGATTAACATGCACAGGTTCCAGGGGAGTCTGGGTTTGAAGAATCTCTGAGTAGAAGGCCTGTGTACAACAGGATTTTGATAAAAGGGATGTATTGACCTCAGATTTCATAAACCTTGAACCTGTACCTGAGTGGAGGGCACCCACTGAATAAAGTATCTCATTTACAAGGCACTATTTTGCTGCCTATTTTTTAGACAGGATACATCAATCTGAGAACAAATTCATGCTCAGCAGCCTAACACTAGTGATCCTACATTTTGTGGGCTCTATACACCATGAATGCAGTAGACTCAACTATCCACAGGTATTTCTAAGGAAATATCAACTATCCCTTTATATTTCTTTTTTTTTAATTAATTTTTATTTTTTTAGTTTGTTTTGCTTTACAATACTGTATTCGTTTTGCTACACATCGACATGAATCAGCCACGAGTGTACATGAACTCCCAATCCCGACCCCCACCTCCCCGCTCCCGCCCCACACCCTCTCTCTGAATTATCCCCGTGCATCAGTCCCAAGCATCCTGCATCCTGCATCAAACCTGGACTGGCGATTCGTTTCACTTATGATATCACACATGTTACACTGCCACTCTGCCAACCCATCCCACCCTCTCCCTCTCCTACAGAGTCCAAAAGGCCGTTCTATACATCTGTGTCTCTTTTGCTGTCTTGCGTACAGGTTTATCGTTACCATCATTCTAAATTCCATATATATGTGTAAGTATACTGTATCCCTTTATATTTCTAAGGAGTATCTCTCTCATCAGGTTATAGAACTTTGATGTTGACAGAATCTCCTGAGCCCATGGCTCTGTTTGTGGATAAGCAATGTAAATGGGTGTGTGCTCAGTCATGTGTGACTCTTTGCCACCCCATGACTGTAACCTGCCAGGCTCCTCTGTCCATGAGATTTTCTAAGCAAGAATAATGGAATGGGGTGCCATTTCCTTCTGCATTTCCTTCTTCCTGACCCAGAGATCAAATCTGCATCTCCTGTCTCCTGCTTGGCAGGCAGATTCTTTATCATTGAGCCACCTGGAAAGCCAAAACAATGTAAGTATACTCAATCAAATAAAAAAGAAATGAATGGGGTCTTTGAGGAAAAGCAATTGTTTCACAAGGCTTATCTCTCACAGGAGAACCAAAACATACTTAAATTATTTGCTCTGACCCTGAAAGGAAGAATATTTAGTGATCTCTTTAAATATTGTTTGTCAGCAATACGTGAACCGTGAACTTCCAAATGTTCAAGCTGGATTTAGAAAAGTCAGAGGAACTAGAGATCAAATTGCCAACATCCACTGGATCACCAAAAAAGCAAGAGAGTTTCAGAAAAACATCTATTTCTGCTTTATTGACTATGCCAAAGCCTTTGGCTGTGTGGATAAACTGTGGAAAATTCTGAAAGAGATGGGAATACCAGACCACCCCACCTGCCTCTTGACAAATCTGTATGCAGGTCAGGAAGCAATAGTTAGAACTGGACATGGAACAACAGACTGATTTCAATTAGGAAAGGGAGTATGTCAAGGCTGTATATTGTCACCCTTCTTATTTAACTTCTATACAGTGTACATCATGAGAAACACTGGGCTGGAGGAAGCACAAGCTGGAATCAAGATTGCTGGGAGAAATATATCAAGAACCTCAGATATGCAGATGACAGCACCATTAAGGCAGAAAGTGAAGAACTAAAGAGCCTCTTGATGAAAGTGAAAGAGGAGAGTGAAAAAGTTGGCCTAAAATTCAACATTCAGAAAACTAAGATCATGGCATCCAGTCCCATCACTTCATGGAAAATAGATGGAGAAACAGTGGAAACAGTGTTAGACTTTATTTTGGGGGGCTCTAAAATCACTGCAGATGGTAATTGTAGCCATGAAATTAAAAGATGCTTGCTGCTTGGAAGAAAAGCTATGATCAACCTAGACAGCATATTAAAAAGCAGAGACATTACTCTGTCAATAAAGGTCCATCTAGTCAAGGCTATGGTTTTCCAGTAGTCATGTATGGATGTGAGAGTTGGACTATAAAGAAAGCTGAGCACCAAAGAATTGATATATTTGAACTGTGGTGTTGGAGAAGACTCTGAGAGTCCCTTGGACTGCGAGGAGATCCAACCAGTCCATCCTAAAGGAGATCAGTCCTGGGTGTTCATTGGAAGGGCTGGTGTTGAAACTGAAACTCCAATACTTTGGCCACCTGATATGAAGAGCTGACTCATTTGAAAAGACCCTGATGCTGGGAAAGATTGAGGGAAGGAGAAGAAGAAGATGACAGAGAATGAGATGATTGGATGGCACCATTGACTCAATGGACACGGGTTTGGGTAGATTCCGGGAGTTGGTAATGGACAGGGAGACCTGGCGTGCTGTGATTCATGGGATCACAAAGAGTCAGACACGACTGAGTGACTGAACTGAACTGAACTGAACTACCTCTGCTAGAATCAAGTTTCATACACTTTATTTAAATATTAATGGAATAGAATTGTCTTTATATTGTTCCTCTTTTAACAACAAAATTATTAATAATCAGTAGCCAATTAAGAAAGAGTAGCTTATACTGCATTCTTCCCTCCATTTTAACTTTTGGAATATTGAAATGAAGACAGCAGCCCATTGTGTAAGAATTCCAATCAATTGTTGTCTTTCCAGCTGCCAGTAGGTCTTGTTAACTACAATGTTGATATAGAATATAAGTAAAAAAAAGTATTTTGAGTTCTGCTGAACAGTTCCATTTTTATTTAGACTATGGCCCTCTGTTCAAGATTGACTATTTTCTAGTAAACATTGAACAATTAGAAAAGTGATTTGGTTCTTTCATCAGTAACACAAAAAGGATAGCTCAACCCACTCCAGTATTCTTGCCTAGAGAATCCCAGGGATGGGGGAGCCTGGTGGGCTGCCATCTATGGGGTCCCACAGGGTCGGACACGACTGAAGCGACTTAGCAGCAGCAGCAGCAGCAGGAAGTCAGAATTTTAGGTTGGAGAGAAAAGGAGTATGGGTAACTTGCGCCATTTATGTGGGTAAGACTGAGAGTCCCTTGGCCTGCAAGGAGATCCAACCAGTCCATTCTAAAGGAGATCAGCCCTGGGTGTTCATTGGAAGAATGATGCTAAAGCTGAAACTCCAATACTTTGGCCACCTCATGCGAAGAGCTGACTCATTGGAAAAGACTCTGAGGCTGAAAGGGATTGGGGGCAGGAGGAAAAGGGGATGATAGAGGATGAGATGGCTGGATGGCATCACTGACTCGATAGATGTGAGTTTGAGTGAACTCCGGGAGTTGGTGATGGACAGGGAGGCCTGGTGTGCTGCGATTCATGGGGTCGCAAAGAGTTGGACACGACTGAGTGACTGAACTGAACTGAACTGATGGTAGGGTGAGTACTGGCCCAGATAGCAAACAAACAATAAACACACTAGACTCCCTCCCAGGAGACAACCCAGGGCCTGTTAGTCATCACCCACTTCAGAATAGTCAGGATTTTTCCTGTGCTTTAATGTGGCCTGAAGGGCCATAGCAATGGGAAAATATAATGAATGCTTGATTTCTTTACTCCATAAGAAATCTCATAGAAACAACTTTTTCTTCTTAAACCAAATCTATTAGGCTGAGAGGGTTATGAGGTAATGTCAGCTCAGCAGCTGATTCCTTGCTAATTTGGAACATTACTTGTCCCAGTGGAATCAAAGAAGGTGTGATAGATTGTTTCATCAGTAGGAATTTAGTTCCTTCAAAAGTGGAAACCTCTTCCTAGGACTGGACTGTTAACTAGCACTGAAATACAGAATGTCCTAAAACACCAGCCAAACCCCCAAACAATCTGAATCACCCATTATACATATGGTTCAATCCAGTACAATTGGCTATAAAAGTCAGTCCAGTTTTTTGTTAACTCCTTATAGAGAAGTGAAAATCAAAGATACCTTTTTGCTTCTCTCAAGTTCTGGATATTCTTATCCAGTAATATAAGAGTGAGTAAGTGAGTGACTGACTGTGTGTGTGTGTGTGTGTGTGTGTGATTGCTTTCAAAAAGGAAGAGAGGTCTCAAAGCACAAGTTCAAGACAAAACTAATTTGGTTTATTCATTTGAGAAGGCCTCAGAAAACATTCATACTTATCTTCCCATTGTCTTGGTGTGGAAATTGTGTTCTACTAGACAATTTGCATTTTAAATAAAGCTTTATATTGTGTTATCTAGAATTTCTCCAGTAATAAGATAAGAACAGGAATTGTTTTCATGAAATGGCAAAAAATATCTAATTAAAACTGACAGCTTGGTAGATGAGATGCTGCCCAACGTCAACACTCATTACTCTCTCTGCTTTAGCTCCTTTCTCTGTGATCAGGAACTTTCAATTGCAGAGAATTTGGAGAGGAAATATTAACTTTATCTATAATGAACCAAATTTAGCTCTTTCAAATACTTTGAAAGGTATTTTTTAAGATTTTGTCCATGTGTGATGAAACTTGAAGATTTCAGCATTTTTTAAACTGTCAGAAACTTTACCTCTAATTAGTAGCTACAATCTTTTTTACATTTTATTTGCTTGTGGTGTTTGAGTCTTACACAGGAAAAAGAAAGAAGAACTTACAGCTTTGTTTCCATAAGTAAGACAATTTTATCATACTGATGTTCTTCTATATTATACCCTTCCTTATTAGTAGTATTATTCCCTTATTACCTTTATTTCCTTCATTTTTTCAGAAAGTTTCAAAAATAGACTTATCTCACACACTAGTAAAGTAATGCTCAAAATTCTCCAAGCCAGACTTCAGCAATACGTGAACCGTGAACTTCCTGATGTTCAAGCTGGTTTTAGAAAAGGCAGAGGAACCAGAGATCAAATTGACAACATCCGCTGGATCATGGAAAAAGCAAGAGAGTTCCAGAAAAACATCTATTTCTGCTTTATTGACTATGCCAAAGCCTTTGACTGTGTGGATCACAAGAAACTGTGGAAAATTCTGAAAGAGATGGGTACACCAGACCCACCTGACCTGCCTCTTGAGAGACCTATATGCAGGTCAGGAAGCAACAGTTAGAACTGGACATGGAACAACAGACTGGTTCCAAATAGGAAAAGGAGTATGTCAAGGCTGTATATTGCCACCCTGCTTATTTAACTCCTATGCAGAGTACATCAAAGAAACACTGGGCTGGAGGAAGCACAAGCTGAAATCAAGATTGCTAGGAGAAATATCAATAACCTCAGATATGCAGATGACACCACCCTTATGGCAGAAAGTGAAGAAGAACTAAAGAGCCTCTTGATGAAAGGGAAAGAGGAGAGTAAAAAAGTTGGGTTAAAACTCAACATTCATAAAACGAAGATCATGGCATCTGATCCCATCACTTCATGGAAAATAGATAGGGAAACAGTGGCAACAGTGGCTGACTTTGTTTTTTTGGGCTCCAAAATCACTGCAGATGGTGACTGCAGCCATGAAATTAAAAGACAATTACTCCTTGGAAGGAAAGTTATGACCAACATAGATAGCACATTGAAAAGCAGAGACATTACTTTGCCAACAAAGATCTGTCTAGTCAAGGCTATGGATTTTCCAGTGTTCATGTATGGATGTGAGAGTTGTGAAGAAGGCTGAGCGCAGAAGAATTGATGCTTTTGAACTGTAGTGTTGGAGAAGACTCTTGAGAGTCCCTTGGTCTTCAAGGAGATCCAACCAGTCCATCCTGGGGGACATCAATTGTGGGTGTTCATTGGAAGGACTGATGCTGATGCTGAAGCTGAAACTACAATACTTTGGCCACCTGATGCAAAGAGTTGACTCACTGGAAAAGACTCTGATGCTGGGAGGGATTGGGGGCAGGAGGAGAAAGGGATGACAGAGGGTAAGATGGCTGGATGGCATCACCAACTCGATGGACATGAGTTTGAGTAAACTCCAGGGGTTGGTGATGGACAGGGAGGCCTGGTGTGCTGCAATTTATTGGGTCGCAAAGAGTCAGACACAACTGAGCGACTGAACTGAACTGATTCGACATTAATATTAATGTTAAAGTGTTTCACTTTATTTTGGTATGGGGTGGCATGTCATGTTGGACATTGGTAGAACTTAGGGAGACTTAGGTATGTAAAGAAAACTTCAAGTAGATAAACATTAATGTATCTCATTGGCAATTCCATTTCCAGTTAATAACATTTATTTAAAGATAATAATGTGTGTGTGTGTGTGTGTGTGTGTGTGTGTGTGTGTTCACCACTGTTTGAGCAGGAAAATTTTCCATCAAACTTGCCAATTCTGGTTGATCTAGAACTTGAAACCAAGAAACAGGAGAAAATCCAATTTAATTTTGTACGTATGGGGACCCCAAAGATATGAAACTGAAGTGAAGTTGCTCAGTTGTGTCCAACTCTTTGTGACCCTATGGGCTATAGCTTGCCAGTTTCCTCTATCCGTGTGATTTTCCAGGTAAGAATATTGGAGTCACTTGCCATTTCCTTCTCCAGGGGATCTTCTTGATCCAGGGATCGAACTCACATCTCCCACATTTCAGGCAGACTCTTTACTGTCTGAGCCACCAGGGAATCCCAGCATGAAACTCAGAAAAGTAACCAAATCAGGCGACCTTTGTATCTTTTAGGTAGAGAAACAATAAATTTGTGAAGAACTGACAAGAGGGGGAAACATTCACCTGAAAGATATCAGTGGAGTTTGTTTACACAGCTTCTCAACCCAGAAGTTCCCATCTCTAGCAATAAAGACGCCTCTCTACCTCCTGCCACAGGGAAGACTTATTTTCCTGTAGAAATCCACATGGGAGGTTTATTTTCTGCTTTCAGAGGGACAAAGGAGAACTAGATTGCCCTTCCTTCACTGGCCATTCCTTAAGAAATGTTAGTTCAAAATGATCAATATACCACCTTGGCACATTTTGTCACAACCAGCCCTGAGCCTGGTCACAGATATTTTGGAAAATTCTGTCACATAACAAAGAAATCAGCAATTGCTTGTACTCACATCATCCAGGTCACCCACCAGAAAAACCCAACATTGACCTTTTGACATATTTACCATCCTGTCTCTTTATTCTGCATGAAACTGTTTTATCCCATGCATTAAACTCAGTATTATAGCATTTAAACTAATAAAGACAGGCTAGATTGTGCTGTGGAAACAATTTCCAAATCCCAGTGACAGACAACAATAAATCTTTATTTTTCTCTCTGCTAGAACCACCACACTGGTCAGCAGAGGCTCTTCTTCAAAGGTATCCCTAGGACATGGGCTGAAGGAAGCTTTCATCATCTTAGCTGTGCCATCTGGAACATGTGGTCACAGCAGTTATCATCACAAGGAGTAAAGGAATTGACATCATTCAAAAGTTTCCCACCCCAGTCTGGAAGTGAACACATCATTCCTGCTAATATGTAAATGTCACAGAATAGTCACATGGCCCCTGGGAGGAGGTGAAAAATCTGGAAAAAAACATCTGGTATTTGGTGAACAAGACTAATTTTTGTCACAGGCATTTTCCAATGTCAATGAATGAACATATGATCTTTAGTGCTCAAGGTATGCCATTGTTTGTGTAAAATTAAGTTTAAATTTGTAATGTAACACTTACCCTTTGTATCTAATGTGGAAACATAAACAAAGTAATACCAGGAAGCACTCCATGCCTCTGCTGCTGCTGCTAAGTCACGTCAGTTGTGTCCAACCCTGTGTGACCCCATAGACAGGAGCCCACCAGGCTCCCCCGTCCCTGGGATTCCCCAGGCAAGAGTGAAGAACAAACATGAGGCTGTCTACTAAAGCAAGGTCAGTTCAGTTCAGTTCAGTCGCTCAGTCGTGTCCAACTCTTTGCAACCCCATGAACTGCAGCACGCCAGGCCTCCCTGTCCATCACCAACTCTCGGAGTTTACTCAAACTCATGTCCATTGAGTTGGTGATGCCGTCCAGCCATCTCATCCTCTGTCGTCCCCTTTTCCTCCTGTCCCCATTCCCTCTCAGCATCAGGGTCTTTTCCAATGAGTCAACTCTTTGCATCAGGTGGCCAAAGTATTGGAGTTTCAGTTTTAGCATCATTCCTTCCAATGAACACCCAGGGCTGATCTCCTTCACAATGGACTGGTTGGATCTCCTTGCAGTCCAAGGGACTCTCAAGAGTCTCCTCCAACATCACAATTCAAAAGCATCAATTCTTCAGCACTCAGTTTTCTTCACAGTCCAACTCTCACATCCATACTGACCCCTGGAAAAACCATAGCCTTGACTAGACGGACCTTTGTTGGCAAAGTAATGTCTCTGCTTTTCAATATACTGTCTAGGTTGGTCATAACTTTCCTTCCAAGGAGTAAGCGTCTTTTAATTTCATGGCTGCAATTATTTCATTCTAATACAAGGATTTGTTTAAAGGGAAGGTTAGTTTTCTATTCAGTTCAGTTCAGTTTTCTATTAATGTGTAACAAATCCTTGCAAGTTTAATGGCTTTAAGTAGCACATATTTATTATTTCATTAAGTTTCCTTGGGTCAGGAGTCTTCCCCTTAGCTGGTTCTCTGCTGCAGTGTCTCACTGCCCAGAGTTAAGGAGTTATCAGGGCTGCATTCTCATCTGGGCACTGCTGGAAAAGGTCCACCTCCAGGCTTGTGCAGATGGTTAGAACAGTTCATCACTTTGTAGCTATAAGACTTAGGCCCCTAGGTTTTCTGCTGTCTGTTTTTCAGAAGCCACTCTCCATTTTCTCCACAGGACCTGAGTACGCAGCAGTTTCCTTTATTCAAGCCAGCAAGTGAAGTCTCTTTATCCAGTCTGCTAAAGACCTGATGCTGAGAAAGATTGAGGGTAGGAGAAGAAGGGAACAACAGAGGATAAGATGGTTGGATGGCATCACCGACTCAATGGATATGGGTTTCTGTGAACTCTGGGAGCTGGTGATGGACAGGGAGGCCTGGCATGCTGCGGTTGTTCATGGGGTTGCAAAGAGTTGGACACGACTGAGCGACTGAACTGAAAAGGAAGTCTTATGTAGTATAAGGAATGACATCCCATCACCTTTGCTATATTCTATTGGTTAGAAAGCAAGTCACAGGCACCCCCACATTCAAGTAGAGAAGATAGAACTGATAGAACCAAAAAATGTGCTTCATGCTCCCATGGAAAGTGAATGAACACATAGGCATGGAAACCCTTTTCCCTTCAGATAACACAACCCAAGTCTTGTTTCTTATAATACTTTACCTTGAATGTCTCTGTGTACAGCTTCTCTTTGCTCTAGTTGCATACAATGACTCAGAAGCTTAGTTGTGCCAGATGGCATGTGCTCCCTATCAGCTGCTGTTGTATTGCTGTGACAATACCAAATACCAGCTGTACTGTGAGAAACCATTTCTCTCTAAGCTAGACAGACTTCATTTATAGTTTGAATCTGTCCAAACCCCATTAGCCACTCCACAAAAAAACCCTAACATTTGAGAAGACCAGCCTATGTAGAGGTCTGAAAGTTGTGCCTTGAAAAGGATGAAAATTCTTACCTTGTGTGCACACTGTACATAATCAACCTTTCTATTCAAAGGTGTGATTGATCACAGAAAAGAGATTTAGCTTCTCTTCATCAAGCTGTGGTTGAGGAGACTACCCTGTGTTGGGAAATCATTTGATTTCATCAGAAGGCTCTCTATGCTTTCTACCATCAGTGTAGCCTCAGCATCTAAAAGGTCAATAAATGCTTCTGTGACCTCTGAATGTGATGTAAAGAAATCTTTTCCCGGATTCTGAAATGCACCTTCAGTGCTACTATGTTTAAACATAATTGTGAATAATTAGAAGAATTCATTCTTATCATGAGGAATTTAAAATAATCAAAAATCAGGGGAAAAAATACTCAGAGAAAGAATTTTTAAATGACATAAAAAGGGGAAATTAACATTTGACTCTTACTACCTGGATGGCATCACGGACTCTATGGACGTGAGTCTGAGTGAACTCTCGGAGATGGTGATGGACAGGGAGGCCTGACATGCTGTGATTCATGGGCTCGCAAAGAGTCGGACACGACTGAGCAACTGAACTCAGTTGAACTGAACCGTATTGTTTTGATAGCTTGGTTACAATACTGCATAATGCCATGAGGATAATTCACATCTTTTCAAAACTGCCTCTAATCCATTGCCTTCCAGAATTGAAGGGCTTTAATCTGCAAATTGATAAGGAAAAAAATGTTCTCTATAGTGTGTAGCTATCGCATGACTTTATTTTTGCTTTTGGTTTTGTTATTGCCAGGAGAAATATAATAACCCAGATATGCAGATAACACCACCCTTATGGCAGAAAGTGAAAAGGAACTAAAAAGCCTCAATGAAAGTGAAAGAGGAGAGTGAACATGTTGGCTTAAAGCTCAACATTCAGAAAACGAAGATCATGGCATCTGGTCCTGTCACTTCATGGGAAATAGATGGGGAAACAGTGGAAACAGTGTCAGACTTTATTTTGGGGGGCTCCAAAATCATTGCAGATGGTGACTGCAGCCATGAAATTAAAAGACGTTTACTCCTTGGAAGGAAAGTTATGACAAACCTAGACAGTATATTCAAAAGCAGAGACATTACTTTGCCGACTAATGTCCGTCTAGTCAAGGCTATGGTTTTTCCTGTGGTCATGTATGGATGTGAGAGTTGGACTGTGAAGAAAGCTGAGCTCCGAAGAATTGATGCTTTTGAACTGTGGTGTTGGAGAAGACTCTTGAGAGTCTCTTGGACTGCAAGGAGATCCAACCAGTCCATTGTGAAGATCAGCCCTGGGTGTTCATTGGAAGGACTGGTGTTGAAGCTGAAACTCCAGTACTCTGGCCACCTCATGCGAAGAGTTGACTCATTGGAAAAGACTCTGATGCTGGGAGGGATTAGGGGCAGGAGGATAAGGGGACGACAGAGGACGAGATGGGTGGATGGCATCATGGACTCAATGGACGTAAGTCTGAGTGAACTCCGGGAGTTGGTGATGGACAGGGAGGCCTCACGAGCTGCAGTTCATGGGGTTGCAAAGAGTTGGACACGACTGAGCGACTGAACTGAACTGAACTGAATTGTTTTTAACTTTCACTTTGAAAAACTTCAGATGCAAAATTTAAACAGATAATACAAAGAGTTTCTGTATCCCCTCCATCGAGATTACTCATATATCAACATCTTATATAATCATAGCATAATTATCAAAATGATATCATAATCATCAAAATAATGCTAGCTGATCTAACATTTTGATCTTCATTCAAAATTTTCCAATAGTCCCACTAGAGCGCTATTTCTGATCTAGATCTAATCACGGTCCACTTTTATGTGTCACATATCATTTCTCTATTTTAATTCAGAGCAATTCCTCAGTCTTTCCTTATCTTTCATGATATGTTTTTCATATTCATATATGAAGGATACTAGTCCAGAAAGAATGAAGAGACAGGGCCAAAGCAAAAACAACACCCAGTTGTGGATGTAACTGGTGATGGAAGCAGGATCAGATGCTATAAAGAGCAATATTGCATAGGAACCTGGAATGTTAGGTCCATGAATCAAGGCAAATTGGAAGTGGTCAAACAGGAGTTGGCAAGAGTAAATGTTGACATTTTAAGAATCACAGAACTAAAATGGACTGGAAAGGTGAATTTAACTCAGATGACCATTATATCTAATATTGTGGGCAAGAATCCCTTAGAAGAAATCATAGCCACCATAGTCAACAAAAGAGTCTGAAATGCAGTACTTGGATGCAATCTCAAAAGCAACAGAATGTTCTCTGTTCATTTCCACGGCAAACTATTGAATATCACGGTAATCCAAGTCTATGCCCTGACCAGTAATGCTGAAGAAGCTGAAGCTGAACAGTTCTGTAAAGACCTACAAGACCTTCTAGAACTAACACCGCCAAAAGATGTCATTTTCATTATAGGGGACTGGAATGCAAAAGTAGGAAGTCAAGAAACAACCAGAGTAATGGGCAAATTTGCCCTTGGAGTATGGAAAGAAGCAGGGCAAAGGCTAATAGAGTTTTGCTAAAGGAACGCACTGGTCATAGCAAATACCCTCTTCCAACAGCAGTGAAGAGACTCTACACAAGGACATCACCAGATGGTCAACACCAAAATCAGATTGATTATATTCTTTGCAGCCAAAGATGAAGAAGTTCTACACAGTCAGCAAAAACAAGACTGGGAGCTGACTGTGGCTCAAATAATGAACTCCTTATTGGCAAATTCAGACTTAAATTAAAGAAAATAGGGAAAACCATTCAGGTATGACCTAAATCAAATCACTTACAATTATACAGTGGAAGTGACTAAAGATTTAAGGGACTAGATCTTATAAAGTGTCTGATGAACTATGGATGGAGGTTCATGACATTGTACAGGAGACAGGGATCAAGACCATCCCCAAGAAAAAGAAACGCAGAAAAGTAAAATGGCTGTCTGAGGTGGCCTTAAAAATAGCTGTAAAAAAAAGAGAAGTGAAAAGCAAAGGAGAAAAGGAAAGATATACCCATTTGAATGCAGAGTTCCAAAGAATAGCAAGAAGAGATAAGAAAGCCTTCCTCAGTGATCACTGCAAAGAAATAGGGGGAAACAATAGAATGGGAAAGACTAGAGATCTCTTCAAGAAAATTAGGGATAGCAAGGGAACATTTCATGCAAAGATGGGCTCAATAAAGGACAGAAATGGTATGGACTTAACAGAAGCAGAAGATATTAAGAAGAGGTGGCAAGAATATAGAAGAAAAGTGAAAATGAAGTCGCTCAGTCATGTCCGACTCTTTGCGACCCCGTGGACTGTAGCCCACCAAGCTCCTCCATCCATGGGATTCTCCGGGCAAGAATACTGGAGTCGGTTGCTATTTCCTTCTCCAGGGGATCTTCCTAACACTGGGATCAAACCCGGGTCTCCCACATTGCAGGCAGATGCTTTAACCTCTGAGCTACCAGAGAAGTCTGGACCTAACAGAAGCAGAAGATATTAAGAAGAGGTGGCAAGAATACACAGAAGAACTATACAAAAAAGATCTTCTCGACCCAGATAGTCACGATGGTGTGATCACTCACCTAGAGCCAGACATCTTGGAATGTGAAGTCAAGTGGACCTTAGGAAGCATCACTATGAACAAAGCTAGTGGAGGTGATGGAAGTCCAGTTGAGCTATTTCAAATCCTAAAAGATTATGCTGTGAAAGAGCTGTACTCAATACACCAGCAAATTTGGAAAATGCAGCAATGGCCACAGGAATGGAAAAGGTCAGTTTTCATTCGAATCCCAAAGACAGGCAATGCCAAAGAATGAACAAACTACTGCACAATTGCACTCATCTCACACTCAGTAAAGCAATGCTCAAAATTCTCCAGGCCAGGCTTCAGCAATACGTGAACAGTGAACTTCCAGATGTTCAAGCTGAATTTAGAAAAGCCAGATGAACCAGAGATCAAATGTCCAACGTCCATTGGATCATTGAAAAAGCAAGAGAGTTCCAGAAAAACATCTATTTCTGCTTTATTTACCATGCCAAAGCCTTTCACTGTGTGGATCACAATAAACTGTGGAAAATTCTTAATGGGAATAGCAGACCACCTGACCTGCCTCTTGAGAAATCTGCATACAGGTCAGGAAGCAATAGTTAGAAATGGATGTTGAACAACAGACTGTTTCCAAATAGGAAAAAGAGTACATCAAGGCTGTATATTGCCACCCTGCTTAACTTATATGCACAGTACATCATGTAAAATGCCAAGCTGGATGAAGCACAAGCTGGAATCAAGATTGCTGGGAGAAATATCAATAACCTCAGATATGCAAATTACACCACCCTATGGCAGAAAGGGAAGAAGAACTAAAGAGTCTCTTGATGAAAGTGAAAGAGGAGAGTGAAAAGGTTGGCTTAAAGCTCAACATTCAAAAAACTAAGATCATGGCATCTGGTCCCATCACTTCATGGCAAATAGGTGGGGAAATAATGTAAACAGTGAGAGACTTTATTTTGGGGGGCTCCAAAAATCACTGCAGATAGTGACTGCAGCCATGAAATTAAATGACGTTTGCTCCTTGGAAGAAAAGTTATGATCATCTTAGACAGCATATTAAAAAGCAGAGACATTAGTTTGCTAACAAAGGTCCATCTAGTCAAGGCTATGGTTTTTCCAATAGTCATGTATGGATATGAGAGTTGGACTGTAAAGAAAGCTGAGTCCCAAAGAATTGATGCTTTTGAACTCTGATGTTGGAGGAGACTCTTGAGGGTCCGTTGGACTATAAGGAGATCCAACCAGTCCATCCTAAAGGAAATCAGTTGTGAATATTCACTGGAAGGATTATTGGTGAAGCTGAAACTCCAACACTTCAGTCACTGATGCAACAAACTGACTCATTTGAAAAGACCCTGATGCTTGGAAAGATTGAAGGCATGAGGGGAAGAGGAAGATAAAGGATGAGACGGTTGGATGGCATCATCGACTCGATGGACATGAGTCTGAGTAAACTCTCAGAGTCGGTGATGGACAGGGAGGTGTGGCATGCTGCAGTCCATGGAGTCGCAAAGAGCTGGACACGACTGAGCGACTAAACTGAACTGAAATATGCATATTTTGGTCATGAGTCAAATTTGAAACAGTAAAAATGAAATTATTTTAATTGATCTTTACCTGGTTTATGTAACTCTACAATCATCTGTTTTGTGTCATAAATGAAGTCTTTGGTACAATACAAAGGAGAAAATTTGATTTGACTGTCATAGCCACTAAAAGATAAATGGATACTATCCCATTAGCATGTGCAAATAGGGTTAACAATTCAATTCTTTGAGGCTCTTCATCTACTTATTACACTATATTTGCCTTCAACCTCATTACAGCTAATTATCCATAGCTAGTAAACAACAACATTAGATCTTAGCTGGCAATCACAACCTTTGGTCTGGCAGCTCTGTTCAATTTGAAAGTACTGATCCAATTTCCAGACATTTAGAAAAGATCATATCTTGCTGCTGCCTCACATACACTGGCTGTAATGGCCTCTTTAATTGCTGTCTCACCACTCTGATGAGCAGATTGCTTCTGCAAGAGCTATGCAGAGTTACAGGATAAAAGCTGGCATAGAACTTAATCTTCCACAATTATGATAGAAGCCTAATTATTCTTCCATTAATCACAAGTAATTTCTAATTTTGAATCTAAAACATGTCCGTTTATTATTTGGTTGCCATGCAGAATTGTTGTAAAATTAGACTATACATCCTGCTCTTGTGGTCTCAATGAAGCCATAATACTTACTGCAAAGTTCTTTTGCCAGAGAAGCAGTGAGTAGCAGAGATAATAGCTTCCTCTAGCTAGTTGTAGACACTAATGAGACTAGCCCTCTATTTTCTTCTGCGGGAAAGAAACTTGGCACCGTTTGCCTTCTTCATATCTTTGATACTGATGGTGTGTTCCAGGGACTCAGCATTATTGGCATCAATTTGGGTCCCCATGCAGATGTGCTGAATCAGATTCTGCATGTGTAACTAAATCCCCAGGTGATTCTCATGCACATTAGTGACTGAGAAGCAGTGCTTATAATTATTTCTATTATACTTGTTAATAACATGTCACTTTTCCCCCAATAGAATCAAGATCCCTAAAGATGAGAAGAGTACACCCAACAGACTAACTTCTTCAAAGGCTAAAATCTGAAGCTATTCAAGGTCTATTCAGCTTTGTTCTTGCTTCCCAGAATTAGGGAAAAGGAGCAGCATCACTCAAGGCAGGTAAAGAAGGGGATTATCCATAAATCCTACTACAACTATCTGTCTCCATATAATATCTTGCCTTGGTGTTGGCCCTACAGCAGTTGACGAATAGATTCTTACACAACCAAGGTTTCACAGGCATTTGCAGAGACTACTTGGGGAGGAAGAGCAGCCTTGAGCCAATTTGACTCGGCACAATATGGAGGATCTGGAAAGGATGGGGTGACTCACAGATCTCCCTCCCTTAGAAAGGATGGATGTCACAGAGTTGGATGCCTGGAGGCATACATGCCCACTAATATTTTTCCTTCCCAGGTGGCTTAGTGGTAAAGAATCCGCCTGCCATGCAAGAAATACAGGAGACTTGGGTTCAATCCCTGGGTCGGGAAGATCCCCTGGAGGAGGAAATGGCAACCCACTCCTTTATTCTTACCTGGAAAATCTCATGGACATAGGAGCATGGTGGTCTACAGTCCATGGGGTCTCAAAGAGTCAGACACAACTGAGTACACATTCATGCCAGGCCAACTAAGGAAAATAGAAGGAGGAAACCTATAATCCCTCCCCATCTCATTTTCTGTTGTAAACTCACTATAATAGTCAAATACTTCTTGGCTTGGCTGCTCTCTCTGAAAGTGCGTAAGCCAAACCGGGGCATTTGCTTCCCGTAAAGACTACTCTTTGCCACCTCATCAGGATTCCTCCCACTTCAAGACTAGATCCCTCCATTACTTCCCTCCATCCCCCATTAAACCTAGTCTGAACTTCCATATTCTGTTAGTGAATACATGTCCTATAAGTACCAGTGCTTTAAGAAAATGTTGGGCTTTATTATCAGAATCATCTGGAAGACTTGTTAAAACACAGCTTGCTAGACCCCATGCACAGAGTTTCTGATCCAGTAGATCATAAGTGGGGCCCAAAGTTTCATATTTCTAAAGAGTTTCTAGTTGATGCTGATGCTTCTGATCTGGGCACCATTACTCTCAAAATGGAATTCCAAGTATTGGTAGTGGGATGAGAAACTTGGGAGGAGCTGGTGCCACGCTAATGTCTCTTCTATGGACCAGGTTAACCAGGGTCTCCTGCTGCCAATCACAACACTTTTGAACACAAACAGTTGAAGGGTGGCTTCATGTATTGAGTAGTTCATGGGGAAGGCTGCCATGCCAATTGACTTCCCAGGTGGCTCAGTGGTAAAGATTCCACCTACCAATGCAAGAGATACAGGATACTCAGGTTCAGTCCCTGAATCAGGAAGATCCCCTGGAGAAGGAAATGGCAACCCACTCCATTATTCTTATCTGGAAAATCCCATGGACAGAGGAACCTGGTGGTCTACAGTTCATGGGATCACAAGGAATCAGACACAACTGAGCACACACACATGCCATGCCAATTAAGGAAAATAGAGTTGAAACATCACTGTTTGTGTATTATCCAGTTGATCTCAGAGACCTATACCTTAATCAACTATCACAGAAAATTAGAGGTTTTTTCCTTTCAAGGTTGATAATAAGATCATATCTTTTCTTAGCAAAGAGAATAAGGAGGACTGATTCATTGTGCCATTTAAAAATACATATATTGAACTGTTCTATAAGCTCAACATTCAGAAAACGAAGATCATGGCATCCAGTCCCAACACTTCATGGGAAATAGACGGGGAAACAGTGGAAGCAGTGTCAATCTATAAGTACCAGTGCTTTAAGAAAATGTTGGGCTTTATTATCAGAATCATCTGGAAGACTTGTTAAAACACAGCTTGCTAGACCCCATGCACAGAGTTTCTGATCCAGTAGATCATAAGTGGGGCCCAAAGTTTCATATTTCTAAAGAGTTTCTAGTTGATGCTGATGCTTCTGATCTGGGCACCATTACTCTCAAAATGGAATTCCAAGTATTGGTAGTGGGATGAGAAACTTGGGAGGAGCTGGTGCCACGCTAATGTCTCTTCTATGGACCAGGTTAACCAGGGTCTCCTGCTGCCAATCACAACACTTTTGAACACAAACAGTTGAAGGGTGGCTTCATGTATTGAGTAGTTCATGGGGAAGGCTGCCATGCCAATTGACTTCCCAGGTGGCTCAGTGGTAAAGATTCCACCTACCAATGCAAGAGATACAGGATACTCAGGTTCAGTCCCTGAATCAGGAAGATCCCCTGGAGAAGGAAATGGCAACCCACTCCATTATTCTTATCTGGAAAATCCCATGGACAGAGGAACCTGGTGGTCTACAGTTCATGGGATCACAAGGAATCAGACACAACTGAGCACACACACATGCCATGCCAATTAAGGAAAATAGAGTTGAAACATCACTGTTTGTGTATTATCCAGTTGATCTCAGAGACCTATACCTTAATCAACTATCACAGAAATTAGAGGTTTTTTCCTTTCAAGGTTGATAATAAGATCATATCTTTTCTTAGCAAAGAGAATAAGGAGGACTGATTCATTGTGCCATTTAAAAATACATATATTGAACTGTTCTATAAGCTCAACATTCAGAAAACGAAGATCATGGCATCCAGTCCCAACACTTCATGGGAAATAGACGGGGAAACAGTGGAAGCAGTGTCAAACTTTATTTTTCTGGGCTCCAAAATCACTGCAGATGGTAACTGCAGCCATGAAATTAAAAGACACTTACTCCTTGGAAGAAAAGTTATGACCAACCTAGATAGCATATTCAAAAGCAGAGATATAACTTTGCCAACTAAGATCCGTCTAGTCAAGGCTATGGTTTTTCCAGTGGTCATGTATGGATGTGAGAGTTGGACTGTAAAGAAGGCTGAGCACCGAAGAATTAATGCTTTTGAACTGTGGTGTTGGAGAAGACTCTTTAGAGTCCCTTGGACTGCAAGGAGATCCAACCAGTCCATTCTGAAGGAGGTCGGCCCTGGGATTTCTTTGGAAGGAATGATACTGAAGCTGAAACTCCATTACTTTGGCCACCTCATGTGAAGAGTTGACTCATCGGAAAAGACTCTGATGCTGGGAGGGATTGGGGGCAGGAGGAGAAGGGGATGACAGAGGATGAGATGGCTGGATGGCATCACTGACTGCATGGGCATGGGTCTGGGTGAACTCTGGGAGTTGGTGATGGACAGGGAGGCCTGGCGTGCTGCGATTCATGGGGTCGCAAAGAGTTGGACACGATTGAACAACTGAACTGAACTGAACTGATATTCATTAAGTATTTGTCAAATTTCTTTGCATTTCTATTTCTTTGTGTGGCTTCTCATTTTTACAGGTGAACAGAGAGGCAAATCACGGTTAGAAATACTTCTATAAATGTAAGATGGTGAGACTGGGTTGTAATCTCAGTTCTTTTGCATCAGCATGAGATGTGTGATAAAGAACTAAAGATGCCTGCCCTGGGCAGAGAAAATATAAAAGTTCTAGAAAAAAGGAAATGAAGAAAGTGTCTACTATAAGACAGAAAATTATAAAAATAAAAGAGCTTTGCCTTTAGACTTAATCATTTATGGAAGTAACTTACATGTGTACAGGGCAAAATCTTAAATACTTTTTAGACATTCTAAGTTAATTCAGGGCTTCCCTGGTGGCTCAGACAATAAAGCATCTGCCTGCAATGCGGGAGACCTGGGTTTGATTCCTGGGTCGGGAAGATCCCCTGGAGAAGGAAATAGCAATCCACTGTAGCACTCTTGCCTCGAAAATCCCATGGACAGAGGAGCCTGGTAGGCTGCAGTCCATGGGGTGGCAAACAGTCAGACACAACTATGGGCTACAATCAGATATTTGGATTATTTTAACATTGGGTCTGCATAGCTTAGATAGTTCATGTGAGTTTCTGGTCCAGTAGCATATTAATAATTCTGCTTTATCTAATCTGAGGTAATAAATGCATGTATGCTCAGTCCTGTCCAACTCTTTGCAGCCCCAGGACTGTAGTCTGCCAGTCTCCTCTGTCCATGGCATTTTCCAGGTAAGATACTGGAGTGTATTGGCATTTCTTTCTCCAGGGGGTCTTCTCAACCCCGGGATTGAACTCGTATCCCCTGCATCTCCTGTATTGGCAGGCAGACTCTTTACCACTTGAGCCAATCATTCTAATTCTGCTTTTGTGAAATGTCATAAATTCCTGCCTCTAGTAATCAGAATAGACTATGCATGCTGCAATAACTAACCACAAATAATCAGTATACAATGAAAAGTTATATTGCTCTTCCACATCATAACCTGATGTTGGTTAGTTAGTCCTCTTGAGTCATTTTATTCCGTGTTTATTCATCAGGTAGCTTCCTTCTTACAACTTTATGTCTTGAAATATTTCTAATCCAGCCGTCTGGACAAGAGAGAAAGAGCAAGACTATAGGAGACAGGAAGAATAAAAGAAAAGCAGGCCCTGGCAAGGGCCACAAACAAAATTTATAATTATTGATAAACTGGATGCTTAAGGCATAAGACTCTTGGAACAAGTCCAGAGGGAACAGTTCATAGTCTTGAAAACAAGATATGATCCTGGGGTCAGAAAACTGACCCCAGACTGTTTCTCAACTGGTGTCTCAGAGTCACATGTTTTACGTATCTGGTGGAAAATCTATAGATAAGAATATTAGTCTTAGTTATTGATCTGTTATTGATTACTGTTTCTTAGTTACTTAATGGTTAATGATCATTTTGTTCTTTGGCCTTGAAGGCCACATGAGTTGTAGTTTAGCTCCCTGCACATTCTTTCTTTCACAGCTGAAAGTATAATAAAGCTGGCTTGGATTCAGTTTCAGCACCTTCACCTTGGAGTGGTGTTAGTCCCCTGATCCTTGCTTTTCACTGAATTCTTGTGTCTTTTTTCTCATTCTCTTGCCTGTATCATGCTTTCAGAAACTCTGCTTGTCAAGCTAGTCTTGACATAAGATGACCTATACGCTCTTTTATTTCTCAAATTACTTCAATCCCATTGGTGAAAATGATTGGCACCCTGAAATGTGGAGGAGCATAGGAACGTTCTCTGAGCACTAAAAGACTCAATACTTCTTGGACTGTACCCTGCAGGCCTGTAGGCCTCATACTTGCCAGCTTCAAGACTGAAGAAAGAGCCCAGAGTCAGAGACACAGACATCAGTAGTTTAATGGATGGGGGAGCTTACATGTCTGAATCAAGGTTCTGGAGTCCACCCTGCTGTGTGCAGTGTAGGCAGGCAGGACACGGTGGCAGTCTTCAATCCTGGGGGTCAGGGGAGGTTACCAGTTATAGGGGGATTTGCATCAAGTGGGCTTATTAGTTACCAAGGAAGCTGGCAGAGGGGCACACCCCTCACTGCCCTCTTACATAAAAACTACCACCAGTTGCAGCCTGGAGCAAGTACACATTTGGTACTTATCACCAACAGAAGTCTAAACACTTCTGCCCTCTATGTCCTGATACCATAATCACCAAGGAAAATATTAATACAACAGAACAATTAACATAACCAGATAAATCCATGGTGGAGTCATTCATGACAAGCCCCACATGAACTAGGGTTTCTGTGCTGGCTCTCCAGAAAAGGAGGTCATCAACCAGTCAGTACTTACTCACATAGCACTAGCTGCCTGACCCGACTCCAAGTCTTCTCTTGGTCCACAGAAGAAAAGTAAACTTGTTTTAATCAATCAACAAATGCCCAGTATTACCTCTTTGTTCTCACTCAGTAATAGTAGTATTAGTCACTCAGTTGTATCTGACTCTTCAAGATCCCATGGACTGTAGCCTGCTGGACCCTCTGTCCATGGAACTCTCCAGGCAAGAACACTGGCATTAACAGCCATTCCCTTCTCCATGGGATCTTCCCAATCAAGGGACCCAACCCAAGTCTCCTGCATTGCACGCAGGTTCTTTACCATCTGAGCTACCAGCCGTTCTTGCTTATTCTAGTCTATTAAAATCTCTCACCTTGTACGGATCTTTGGAACTTCTTTCTATCTGCTAGATTAGATGTTCAATTCATGAATCACTGAATAAAGCCAATAAGATTTTAAAATTTACTCAGTTGTATTTTGTCCTTTAACACAGAGGAACTCTGCTTGGAATAACATTTTGTTTATAGACAACAGACAGAGCAAGATTAGCTCCAGTAACAGGAATCAAATTCCTATAACCAGTGGCTCCCTCCTGGCTGCTGATGCAGGAGAACTGGCCTGCACACATCCCCTCTTATGTTGCATAATGAAGGATCCCACCCTCTTCCCAGAGGGGGTGGATATAGTAGTGGGGGTGCCGTATAATACACATGCTTAAGTAGAAGAGAGAAACACACAATGAGCCTAAAACAGGGAAAGAGATTCCCACACAAGGTGACAAGCCCAGAACAGGCTGCAAGGACACTTTGTTTCTTGGTAAGGAAATATTTCAGCCCCAACACCCACTCTTATGTGGCCTACTGGGAGTCAAAAGGCTGTGTATATGAGTCTTCCTTCCATGACATAAATAACAGGTAGTCTTCCACTAGGAGGACTTGGAGCACCTCTAGTTTACACAAAGCTCATCTTAAATTCACCTGCTAACTGTAGTGGCAATTTGTGTTCACTACTTGCCTTTACCAAAAGGAAAAAGAAAATTTCCCTCTGAGAGGCAGGTAACTACAATTTGAAACCAGCTTTCTCAGTTAAACATCCCTGTAGATGGGCAGGTAAGGGTTCTCTCTTTCTTGATATTTACATTTCAAAGTGATGGTCCCAGTCCTTGAAAGACATTTCTTGTTTGTAAAACTGTCAAAAGTCTTTTTAGCCTATATATATCAAAGAAACAAAGAAAGTGTTAGGTAGTTAGAATAGGAAAAAGGACTCCAGAATGGCAGTGGCTAAAAGACAAAGAAGGGAAAGGCCAGCGAAAATAGAACAAAGGAAGGTTGAGTGAGAACCTCAGGTAAAACAAACTGGCCCAATTTACACAGTGCAGGCTCAGAGGGAGGAGGGAAAAAAAAAACCATAAAAAGGGGAGCCTCTCTTCTCTTCGCGTCTTTTGGGTCAGCCTGCCCTCACAACTCAAGGATGTATCTTCCTTTGCTTTTGCCAGTAAAACTGAGCTATAACACTGGTCCATCTGTCTCTTCAAATTTTTGCTGCAGCAAGACAGAACCGAGGAAATTTACAGGCTCCCCTGACAAAAGGATGCATACATAGGTTTTCTAAAGAAAATACTCTAGGAAAAGGGAAGGGGAAGTCTCTCTTTGTGATTCAGGGAAAATTCATTTTTTTTTTTCCTTTTTAGAGTTGTGTTTACCTTTAAAAAGCAAGTGTATTTTGAAGAAGTTTATTCTGTGATGTGGGAATTGTTCTGAGAAAGAGGACCTGCTGCCTGAAATTAAAGGAAATGAGAGGGGGACTTCCGCTGCCCCTTTTCCTTTCAAACAGTGTAACTTGATCCTTCTCTTTTGATTGACATTTGCTATTTTCCTTTCTCCCTTTATCTCTTTTTCTTTTTCTCCAGAAGGAAAAAGCGTCAAGAAGTGGGACAAGAGCAAAAGTCAAAAAGGAAGTCAAGAAATTTGGTTAAATGGAGCAGCGTGCCTAGAATGTTATTTATGTTTGAGCTACAGGGAAGTCTTTTATAGCCAACACATGGAATCAAATGAGAATTTGCAAAGTAGTCCCATTCATTCATCTATAAATCAAATAGAGTCTCAGGTTCCTTATAGTCCAGTCCTGGATACTATTACATATAAAGAAATACCTTTCCAAAACTACAAGTAATTAAAATCTAATTCCAAATTGTATCTCTTAAAGCAGATAATTGCACAATTGCACTCATCTCATATGCTAGTAAAGTAATGCTCAAAATTCTCCAAGCCAGACTTCAGCAATACGTGAACCGTGAACTCCCTGATGTTCAAGCTGGTTTTAGAAAAGGCAGAGGAACCAGAGATCAAATTGCCAACATCCACTGGATCATGGAAAAAGCAAGAGAGTTCCAGAAAAACATATATTTCTGCTTTATTGACTATGCCAAAGCCTTTGACTGTGTGGATCACAATAAACTGGAAAATTCTGAAAGAGATGGGAATATCAGACCACCTAACCTGTCTCTTGAGAAATCTGTAGGCAGGTCAGGAAGCAACAGTTAGAACTCGACATGGAAAACAGACTGGTTCCAAATAGGAAAAGGAGTACGTTAAGGCTGTATATTGTCACCCTGCTTATTTAACTTCTATGCAGAGTACATCATGAGAAACGCTGGACTGGAAGAAGCACAAGCTGGAATCAAGATTGCTGGGAGAAATATCAATAACCTCAGATATGCAGATGACACCACCCTTATGACAGAAAGTGAAGAGGAGCTAAAAAGCCTCTTGTTGAAAGTGAGAGAGGAGAGTGAAAAAGTTGGCTTAAAGCTCAACATTCAGAAAACAAAGATCATGGCATCTGGTCCTATCACTTCATGGGAAATAGATGGGGAAACAGTAGAAACAGTGTCAGACTTTGTTTTTTTGGGCTCCAAAATCACTGCAGATGGTGACTGCAGCCATGAAATTAAAAGACGCTTACTCCTTGGAAGAAAAGTTATGNAAAAGTTGGCTTAAAGCTCAACATTCAGAAAACGAAGATCATGGCATCTGGCCCCATCACTTCATGGGAAATAGATGGGGAAACAGTAGAAACAGTGTCAGACTTTGTTTTTTTGGGCTCCAAAATCACTGCAGATGGTGACTGCAGCCATGAAATTAAAAGACGCTTACTCCTTGGAAGAAAAGTTATGACCAACCTAGATAGTATATTCAAAAGCAGAGACATTACTTTGCCGACTAAGGTCCGTCTAGTCAAGGCTATGGCTTTTCCTGTGGTCATGTATGGATGTGAGAGTTGGACTGTGAAGAAGGCTGAGCGCAGAAGAATTGATGCTTTTGAAGTGTGGTGTTGGAGAAGACTCTTGAGAGTCCCTTGGACTGCAAGGAGATCCAACCAGTCCATTCTGAGGGAGATCAACCCTGGGATTTCTTTGGAAGGAATGATGCTAAAGCTGAAGCTCCAGCACTTTGGCCACCTCATGCGAAGTTGACTCATTGGAAAAGACCCTGATGCTGGGAGGGATTGGGGGCAAGAGGAGAAGGGGACGACAGAGGATGAGATGGCTGGATGGCATCATGGACTCAAGACGTGAGTCTGAGTGAACTCCGGGAGTTGGTGATGGACAGGGAGGCCTGGCGTACTGCGATTCATGGGGTCACAAAGAGTCGGACACGACTGAGTGACTGAACGGAACGAAAGCAGATAATAGAGATCTAAAATACATGTTATGAAGTACTGAAAAATCCTTTCCTCTACTTTCTTTTTCCCTTAAAGCACCATGGATGCTCCAGAGTATCTCATCCACTCAACCTCTTACTATTTGCCTTCTGTCACCAGATCACCTGTAAACCTCTGTAAAGGAGGGAAAAATATTTTCCTTCTACCCTTCTAAATTCCTAGTTGGGCAACCTATAATAAAATACAGATTGAAAAATAGGAAAGCAAACAAATTTATTAGCATGTATACCTCATGTACAGATGGAGGTACACAGGGGAAAGTGAGTAACTCTCAGAGATGAACTCTTAGAACTCAAGTTTGAATATCATCTTCAACTCAAGACAGAAGAAAGAAGGTGTAGGGGAGGCCAGTTATGGGAAGTGACCAGGAAAACCTCCAGTTAACAAGGGTAAGTTTTCTCGTGCAAATTAAAGTGGATAACTTCTGCTCTGACATGCTTTTGTGATTTAGGATCATCCCGTTCTTCCTGGCACAAATAGATAAACACTCTTACAAATGGAGATTTCCTTTATAAATGTAAATTTCCCTTTCAAAAGGACAACTTTTCCTTTTTTTCCAGAGCTACTCCAGTGTCTGTGTTTCTCAAAATAATCTTTACATCAAAGTGGAATATTGGGGGCAGCATATATTCTGCTATCCTTCATCCCTTTTTCAAAGGTTTCTCTCCTCACATTTTATCTGCAACTTGGAAATCTTACCTTTGTCTCTGGGGTGGTAAACTAACTTCTCTAATAGGCAGCAGCAACTAGGGCAACAGAAGCTGACTCCAGAAATTAAGAACAGCAACAGACTATAGCCAAGTCTTCTCCAGCTAGAAAGCTGATTCAAAGTCAGTCAGTGATTGGCCAAAGTCACACAAGGTGGCACATGGTAAAGAATCTGCCTGCAATGCAGGAGACCCAGGTTTGATCACTGGGTCAGGAATATCCCCTGGAGTAGGAAATGGGAACCCACTCCAGTATTCTCGCCTGGAAAAATCCCATGGAAAGAGGAGCCTAAAAGCTATAGTCTAAGCGGTCTCAAAGAGTCAGACACAACTGAGCACAACAGAACACAGCCAACACAAGCAGTAACTGGCAGACTTGGAACTCGGATGTCGTCAGGTTTTTTGACTATATATCTACTTTAACGAAAAATAAAGATCCTTTTATACCTTTCTTATAACTTGCTACATAAATTTAAGAACTGTGCAAAAAGATGTAGCAAATTGCTGGGAGCCAGCGTGAGGAACTCCGCCCACGGTAAAGGTCATGAGGAAGGAGGCTTCGGCATACACAAAGGTGGGATCGAGCCTCAGGAAACCCCCTGTTCCCAAGCATCTACCCCCAAAACCAGAGTCTGCCCACTTTACTGTTTCATGCTCTCACCTACACCTCTGACTTTATGGGGGGCTGTTCCCCACCGGTTCCCTCGGAGAAGGAGTAAACTTGCAGCTCTAGTCAATAAAAATTCCTGGGAATGACAAGAGTGTCTCAGGTCAAACCTCTCTGCTGGCAGACTAGCTTGTGTGACAGGATTATCCATACCCCTGTCACTACGAACATGATTGTTTACTACCTCTCAACCATAAACAGCACAGAGAGTTTGGGGTATTTTGAAGGTCTTAATTAGCATAGGGCTTTTCTCATTGTTGAGTCAATGATTGCCGCCAGGCCTCCATATCCTTAGGCACCTGGGAATATATTAATGTATTTGGAATATAGAAAAGGAAATATAGTAGTTTTTGATGTTAGCAATACTAGACTTCTTGAGTTAATGAATTTTCTCCTTTGTTATAGATCACTATACTTTGTTATAAATCACTGTGTCCTTGCTATGTAAAAATGTAACTTTATCACTATCTTAAGACTAAATAGATCTTAAGGGGAACATTGGTGAAGGGTTTTCATTGTTGGGCTGATGTTTGCTGCTAAATCTCCATATTCCTTGCCCTTATAATGAATATAACTAGCATATGGGAGAAATAAGTATTAACCTTTAAGATTAATCATGTTAACCTTAGGTTAGATAAATTCCTTTCTTAGTTGTAACCCACTACACTCTCATCCTATAGGAATGCAACTTTATCTGCTACCTTCAGAGGATGGTGCCTGGTTTAAGAAAAAACACCGTTGGAAAAAATAAGTTTTTTGGTTATCAGAAAGAAAGGATCATAAAATGTCAGCAGGCCAGAAGATGATGTAAAACCCCTAAGACCTTTTTTTTTATACATTTATGTGAAGCACCTGATTTTGATAAAGGTCAGGACTGCTGACCCCCACATGACTTTAAAATTTCCATTTGTCTTTATGTGTAAAAAAAGGTATATAAGCAAACCTGAAAATAAAGAAAACGGATCAGTTTCTGGAAAGACTGATTCCCCTGTGTCATTTCTTTCTTGTTCTCCATTTTTCTGGCTGAATTCCCATCTGGAGCGTGGGTGCCCACCACATCTGCTTACTTCCTCCGGCTTTTAAGTTCCCCCTTCTCCAGCGAGAAGGAGCCCAAGGAGGGGCACCTTCCAATATTCAAGTGGCGCCTGTGGCCCAACATAGATGGTGCAAATTGCTTGTCTTGGAATTTTATTGGTATCCCGCATAAACCAAGTTATTCAGCCTCTTTTTCTCCACTAATATTTCCTACTACACTATCCATTTCTAATCTCTCTCTCTATCTGTAATTAAATAAGTTTTTTCCTAAGACGCCAATTCCGTCTCCCCTTCAAATTACCCTGGATCCACCGGGGCTGGACCCCAGCAGAAAATAGATTTCAAATCAGGAAAATACTAATCAACATACATGCATATGAGGAGAATAGTGGTTTCTGGGTGTGCTTCTTTTTTTCTAAGTTCCTTTAAGCACTGACACATTTTTATCCAAATTAGGATTAACTAAACTATGAGGTCACATTCACTTGCTTTTACCTGTTTTATTTTCAGCGTTGCTAGTAATCACTACTTAAAAGAGTTGTGTTGCCAAAAAGAAAAGAATTGATGGGAAACAGGTGAAGTCATGACTCAATCAAATATTTACAATCTGAAATCATAAGTGTGAAAATTAGTACTTTGGGATAAACACAAAATTCCCTGGGCTCAAGATTATGGGATTTGACACAAGAGTTAGAAAACATCAAGAGTTAATAGGTTTTTTCAAATATTGTATATTAACTCATACATATGGAATCTAAAAAGATGATACTGATGAATCTATTTTCAGGGCAGCAATGGAGATGCAGACATAGAGACAGACTTAGGGTCACAGTGAGGGGGCAAGAAGGAAAGGGTGGGATTGGAACAAATGGAGAGAGTAGTATGGAAACATATACACTAACATATATAAAATAGATAGCCAGTGGGAATTTGCTGTATGACTCAGGGAATTCAAACTGAAGCTCTGTGACAACCTGGGAGGGGTGGGATGGGGTGGTAGGCAGGAAGGAGGCTCACAAGGGAGGGAACATATGTACACAAATGGCCAATCCATGTTGATGTATGGCAGAAACCAACACAATATTGTAATTACCCTCCAATTTAAAATTTTAAAAATTGTTTCTAAAAGAGTTAATAGGTTTTTTATTCCATTTAATTTTTGATTGTAGCATTTACTAGCAAGTGGGATTCAATTAAAGTGTGAATCATAATGTACCTGGGGACAGTTGTCTACATGTCTGGAGCTCTCTGCTACATACCACGGATTTTGCAGACACCAGGGCACTGTCAAGAGAGGAAAAAAGAAAGGCTCAGAACCTAGTAAGCAAGATCCACATGCACTTCCGTGTTCTCTTCTTAAAGACCTATTTGGGCAGTACTGTTTATTCCTATTTATTTAGGAGGTGTCAAGAGCTCTTCCTACCAGACTAACGATACTTCAAGGTCTAGAGTCTCTTTGTGAGATGTCAGGGAAAAGACATCTCAGATTTTTGTTTTCATAGAGCCACCTTCTGAATTTGTTGTTTATCTCTGATACTGATATCCTTATTCCAGGGTAAGGCTCTGCATTAAGCTTGACAGAGATGCTGGCCATTATTTTTGCAAAGGGTCCAACATTACAGGAATTTTGTCACTGTTTCTTACATGCCTTACCCTGTCAGGAAAGTCCTATATTCTCCCCTGTCATAGGGTTTTATAATGCAGAATATAAAAAGATTTAAAAAGGAAAAAAGTGTCAGGACTGTGGAGAGCAGAGAACAGAGAGAGGGGGGAGAAAAGTGTAAAATGTCACACCTGGGCTGCTGAGTGAAGAATGAAGAGAAAAGGATTTTGGGGAGAGGCAGCCCCATAGGAAAGGCTTCCCCAGTGGTGCTGGTGGTAAAGAACCAGTCTGTTAATGCAGGAGACATAAGAGATACGGGTTCGATGCCTGGATTGGGAAGATTCCCTGGAGGAGGGCATGGCAACCCACTCCAGTATTCTTGCTTGGAAAATCCCCATGGACAGAGGAGCCTGGCAGGTCCATAGGGTCACAAAGAGTTGGACATGACCGAATCAACTTAGCAGCAGCAGCCCCACAGCAGTCTAATCTCAACACAGCGGCCAAGGTGATGATTTTAGAATACCAATCAGATCATGTTATTTACTCATCTAAACCTTGTAAATGGCTTCCCATATCACTCAGATAAACTCTTTCATTCTCTTTGCTTCCTGCCCTCACTAGACTTTTTGTTATTCAGAGAGCACATCAAGAGCAAGCTTCTACTTCACATCCTTTGTACTTGCTCTCACATAGGTCTGAAAAGTTTTATCCTAATGATGGCTTAGCTCAATCCTGCATGATATCAAGTATGAATTCAAAACCTGCTATATCATCATAGAAGCCTTCACTGATCACCCCTTCCTCACCTACCCCTCTTCCTCTCTACCATTTATCTGCCTTTGTTTTATTCTTCATAGCACTTGGCACATTCGATATATATTTTTTAATGCATGAATTATCTGCTGCCTTGCAATAGAATGGAAAACTCAAGAGAGTAGTAACTTCTTCTTTTATTCTTTGTCATATCCCCAACATCTAAAATAGTGCCTGACATATAGTAGTCACTTTGAAATATTTTGGAATGAAGAAGTTGTCTTCATTATATAAGATGTCTCCTTATAAGGATCCAAGGATGAAGTTTTTCTCATCCTTGGCAGAACTTGAAGATGACCTCTGTCTTAGTCTATTCAGGATCCTATCACTAAAACCATGAACAGGAATTTATTGCTGAGTTTGGAAGCTAGACGTTTGAGATCAGGGTGCAAGCATGGATGCATGAAGGCCCCCTTGTAGGTTACAAAGATTTCTCTCTGTGTCCTCACTTGATAGAAGGGGCAAAGTGTCTCCTGAGACCTTCACCTATAAAAGTGCTACTCCCATGGAGAATTCCATGGACAGAGGAGCCTGGTGGGCTCCTCTGGGGTCGCAAAGAGTCCATGGGGTTACAAAAAGTCAGACACAACTGAACAACTAATACATGCACAATCCCATGTATGTAAGATCTACCCTCATGACCTAAGTACTTTTCAAGGGTCCCGCCTCCTATCATCTTTGTTGCTGTTCAGTTGTTAAGTTGTATCTGACTCTTTGTGACCTCATGGACTGCAGCACACCAGGCTTCCCTGTCCTTCACAATCTCCCGGAGTTTGCTCAGACTCACATCCATTGTATCCGTGATGCCATCCAAGCACGTCATCCTATGTTAGGGGGCTAGGATTTAAACATCTGAATTTAGAGGGACACATTCAGACCATTGAAGCCTCCCAAATTTCCCCCCAGCTTTATCTTCCCCTGTCTAACCTCCCCTGAAGTGTGTGCAGAACTCGTGAAGATAATGTTATTTCACTCCTTTGACTAGGTTACTAGTCCGTTGACTTTCAGTTCAGCAAATAGATCTTCCTCAATAGCTCTGATCTAACCAGAGGAGACTTTCAAAGGTCAAGTGTCAGAAAGATGCCCCCCTGCTGGCCAGGAAAAGAAGTAAACCTCCCTGTTTGCTACTGCAAGAAACACATTTTTCCACCTGATATGAAGAAGACCTAGCCTCCAGGGAAGAACCCAAGCCCCAGGCAACACACTGATTGTAGTTTTCTGAGAGGGGAAGAAGCAGAGGGCCCAGTGAAGCTATAACTGAATCCCTGATCCACGGAAACTCTGATATAACTGATGTGTATTGTTTTAGGCCCTAAATTTGCGGTAAGTTGTTACTCAGCAATAGAAATCTAATATTATGTCAAATTTAAATGTTAAATTTGATAAATGCAGCAGCCTAAAAATGGAGTTGAAATCTTTAAAAGGTCATGGTTCCATGAATGAAAAATGAATATTTGTGGCAAGACCAATTTAACGTTTAGATCAACCGTTCTATGGAAGTCTATATATTTTCTGAACACTGATTAGGCAAAATGGAAAACATTGGCATCTTTTGATTTAAAATGTTTAAATAATTTTTTAAATGCTCACAACATGACAGGAAAAAAACATCAAAAACAATTAGAAAATCACACTTACTGCCTTTAATAAATTAATATAGCAATAAACTCATTTCTAAAGAATTAAAAAACACTATGGATTTGATTGAATATTTAGTAACTAAATAAAAGTTCTATAAAAGTTTTTCACAAAGTCTTATAACTCTGAGAAACCAGGCAGCAGGGGAGATGCATTATTTCAGGACTCAAAAAAAAAAAAAAAACCAGCTGTATTTGCTGGTAGTAATTCTCTTTTGGCAGAATTTATGTTAGGACTGTCATAATCATTTGGGTTGACTCAACCCAAATGGCAGGCTTGCCAGACTGAATGAATTATAATTCTTCCTCTAATTTAAAGATTATAACTTTTAACAAGTCTCACCCATTAAACAGAGTCAGGTTTAGAATTACATAAATAATGCACAATGGAGACCATGTGACCAACTTTACACCCTATAAAAGCCTTTACTCTCTAGAAGTTTGGAATCAATTACTATCAGTAAGGAAGTTAAATTGGACAGGACTCCAGATTCTAGCTCATGACTTAATTGAAGGCATTACTAATGGTCCAGCTCTTGATTTCTTAAAATATTTCTAAGGAATGACTCTTGCTGAATCCATTCAATTTAAGGCAGGCTGACTAAGTAGTAATGGCATATATACCCCCCCAAAAATGGGAGGAGAGGTTAGTTGTAAAATAAAAGCTATGACTGACTTTTTAATATAAAGTTTCTTTTTTCACCTTTGCCACTGTCTTATCTTCCTACTGGTGATAGATGGATTTGTACAGTAAAACAGGTCTGTTATTTGTCCTCCTAGCAGCCTGTGCTTGTCTTTTGCAGCACTTTGTATACTTGCTATTGTTTAATTCCCTTCTCCAGGGGATCTTCCCAACCTAGGGATGAAACCTGGGTCTCCCACATTGTAGGCAGATTCTTTACCATTTGAGCCACCAGGGAAGCCCATTATTTAACTAACATTTTGTAAATATTTACCAATCATCATCTTCCAAAGGACCCTTTCAGCTTCATGTAGGTAAATCCATACCTCTATATTTACCACAATTTCTCCAGGGCCCAGATAAGCACCCAACATAAAGAGATATTTAGGAAAGACTTGTTTATGGAATATGTGTTGCTGTGGTTAGTTGCTCAGCCACATCTGACTCTGCAACCCCATGGGCTGTGGCTCATCAGTCTTCTCTGTCCATGGGGATTCTCCAGACCAGAATACTGGAGTGGGTTGCCATGCCTTCCTTTAGGGGATCTTTCCAACCCAGGGATCAAACCCATGTCTCCTGCATTGCAGGCAGATTCTTTACCATCTGAACCACTAGTGAAGCCCAAGGGCTAGTCTTTAAGAACTGCTTTTCTATGATTTAGTTTTCTATTCATACTTTCCCCTTATTTCATCTCTATAGAAAGTTTCAGTTATTGAGATAAACATAATTGATTTTTTCTGAATCTCAAATTCTTCTAGGAAAGCAGTTCTCAAGCAGAAATCATTTTTCTCTAAAAACCAATACCCAGGTCCCACAAAATTAAAATCCCTGGGGTTTGGGAATCAGAATTTTTAAGTCCCCAGATATTTCATTTAGTACAAGAATCACAGCACAGAGCCTGTAGTTCCCAAATTTTAGTGTGCGTAGAATCAACTGGAGGCAGGGTGTTGTTAAAAAGTTATATCTCTCAGTCTCAATGTGATATGTCAGACAGTTGTCTCAATTCCTCTTCTTCTATACCTTTGCCACCCAAGTACACAGTGCCTTCCTATTGTGGACCATACATACTTCCCCACTCCTTGATTTCTGCTAAACCATATGACTTGCTTTGGCCAATAGAATGTCACCAGATATGACATAAGCAGAGCCTTGAAAAGTACCTGTATGATCAGGCCTGCACACTGGCACTTCTATCTTTGCCATGAGAAAAGAAAACTATGCCTGACCTAGCCACCTGGTCTCAGGAGGAGAAGGAAAGACACATGGAGCAGAGCCAAGTTAATCCAACCAAGCCCAGCCTAGGTCAACTGACTTCCCCAAAAGTGAAAAAGCCCAGCCATGATTTGCAGAACTGCCAGCCATTCTCACCCTCGATCAGTTAACATCCCTTGTCAAGCTACAGATACGGGAGAAAACTACTCTTTGTGATTTTGTGTTTGTTTGTAATGTAGCAGTGGATAACTGACTTAATCTACACAAACAACTTTTGATTTGATGACTACTGTAGTCAAAATCCTTATGTTTACACCTAATTAAAAGATAACCCAAACACTTAAAAGAATTTTCTGACTTACAAAATGAATAGGACAGATACCAAGACAGTTTCAGAAATGACAGAATTCAAGTATTTAAATGGTACTGACAGCAATTTGTCTCTCTGCACCCTCTGTGTTTGCTTGCAAACTATTCCTTAAGCTGGGTGGTATTATTCAAAGTGGTCACATGGACTAAGTATGAGAGAGCTGAGTCTGCAAAGGAAAATCTGGCTACTGTCACAGAAAGACGAAAAGATTGCTCAACAGTCATATTTAAGAGTTCCACAGCAGTAAGCCTGTGCTGGGGTTCTATTTTCTGGAACCCCAGGATGACATTTAAAAATAATTATATTATGAATAGGATGCTGTTTCTGGGCACTCAGCCGTTAAGTCGTATCTGATTATTTTGTGACCCCGTGGACAGTAGACCGCCAGGCTCCTCTGTCCATGGGATTTCCCAGGCAAGAACATTGGAGTGGGTTGCCATTTCCTTCTTCAGGGGATCTTCCCAGCATGGAAACTGAACCCATGTGTCCTCCACTGGCAGGCACTTTCTTTATCACTGAGCCACCAGGGAAGCCTTACCTTTAGTAACACTCAGAAGGAAAAGGGATAGTTTAGCCAGCTATTTAAATATTGCAGACAGCCTTAGGAAATAGTATTTGGTCCATAATAATTAATGGTGCCAACACAATCTCTGAGACTTTACTTCATAGTAGAGGTATCAAGCTGCTCTAAATTCTTATTCCTTGGTCATTTCTTAGGCATTAGAGTTTATGGTATTTTTGTTGTTCTGCTGAGTTTTCTTGGATGGAGAGGGGCTAGAAATCCTCTTTATCATCTTGACCTCTAACATGCAGCTTTGCTGCATTTCATGAGGCTGCTTTTTATTCTCTGCCTGATTGAAAAGAACCATAAGTAAGAATCAAACACTGATGCCATTTGTAATGGAATTTCTATTGTAAGACTGTCATGGTGAAATCTTGGAGTCACAGGCCTAACATTCTAGGTCATGTCCTCATTTACTCTATTTTAACAAAAGGGTGAGAAAAGCCAGAAGCAAAAAATAAACATCACCCCAAGGTTAGATTAAATTAAAGTGGTGAATCACATCTCTAAAACAAACTCATTGCCATTCACTTCCCTCAAGTTGTCTTTTCTTTAATTCAGACCCAGAGTCTGACAATTTTAGGAAATAATTGTCTTATTGCCAAATGTCTCCCAATCAAAAATTACCTTGAATTATACTTTGATATAGATAATATTTCTTTTGACTCGATAAAATATACATTTTGGAAATAATTTTATGATGCTGTTAAAAACAAAAATAAGTGGAACAATTTAAATATCAGTGGTTCAGCTGAAAAGTATTATTCTCTAAAGGAGTGCACATAGTCTTTCATCAAAAGTCCTTACAGCAATTGAATGGAGCTAATCAGAGCTCTATTCACTGTCAACTGATGGGCAGCTTGTGCTGTGGGACAGGTTGAAGCTACAAGAATTCACTGGTTGTAACTGCTCTTGTATTCTATTGATCAAAAGGGAATCATAGAGCTAACTTAGATTTGAGTGGAGGGGGTTATACAGGACTTAATTAACAGGAGTCAATAGAGAGTTGTTTTTCAAAATATGGAACAGAAGACACATAACAATCAGTTTCATAGCAGTTCTGAAATCTAGATGGGCCTATCACCAGTCCCTAGAATGGAACCTAAGTTCTGGTTCCTAAGAGAACGTTGCCATGGCTTTTTGCTTGGCCTGCTGGGCTTTTGGCACTGAACTCTGAGTTGCATGTTCTTTTCCATAAGAAATGGTCCATATTTTCAGCTCTGTAACTTCTGATTCTGCTTCTTGTCACTTGAAAGCTAGAGACCTCTTTAAAATGTATACATTTGGGTCATTCTTTTTGTTATAATATTCTGTGCACGCACGTGTGCTCAGTTACTCAGTTGTGTCTGACTCTTTGTGAGCCCATGGACTGTAGCCATCAGGCTCCTTTGTCCATGGGATTTTCCAGGCAAGGCTGCTGGAGTGGGTTGTCATTTCCCCTTTAGGGGATCTTCCTGATCTAGGGATTGAAACTGTCTCCTGCATCTCCTGCACTGTAGATGGATTCTTTACCCCTGAGCCACCATAAAAGCCCATAAAATTCTATATGTTTTAATAAACTCATAATGTCATGTACTGGGTGTTCATTGGAAGGACTGATGCTAAAGCTGAAACTCCAATACTTTGGCCACCTCATGCGAAGAGTTGACTCATTGGAAAAGACTCTGATGCTGGGAGGGATTGGGGGCAGGAGGAGAAAGGGATGACAAAGGATGAGATGGCTGGGTGGCATCACCGACTCAATGGACATGAGTCTGAGTAAACTCCGGGAGTTGGTGATGGACAGGGAGGCCTGGCGTGCGCGATTCATGGGGTCGCAAAGAGTTGGACATGACTGAGCGGCTGAACTGAACTGAACTGAACTGAATCTCATGTACCCTATAAGAATATCATACAGAATAAATTCACCATCCTAACAAATTCCATGTTTTATCTATTCAACCCTCTCCTTTTTTATTGAAATTAGTTGTTCAATGGCCAAAGCTGACAAGGTGTACCACACTAGTGAAATATCCTACAACAGAGCTAACTGTTATATTAGCTTGAAAGTAAACATTTCCTTGAAGAACTTTAGAGAAACAGATCTAAAGTGGATTTTAAAAAGCATAAAAGACTACATATTTTCTAGCAAGAAACATTTTATAAAGAAAATCCAGTCATCCTGACAATTTGACTATTAATTTATGATAGCATATAATAATTTGAAAAATACTTATATAATTTTATTGAATGCAGAATCAACAAACCAACTAAAAATTAAAACATTAGTATGATTAACCACAAATTGTTTCCAATTTCTTTTGCTCTTCTCTTGTCAGTCTTCCATTTCCTAAATTATACCCTAAATTAATTATAACTTAAAAATAAGTCATAGTGTCAAATGCTAAGTGGGGAGAATAAAGCAGACGACATAGTATGAATTCATTAATCGCATTTGTCACCTGGTATTTTCTTTACTCTCTCATGAATCAGCTTAGTGTTTAAGGATCCTAGCTGTGTGTGTGAGCTCAGTTGGTCAGTTATGTCTGACTCTTCGCAACCCCATGGACTATAGCCTGCCAGGCTCTTCTGCCCATGAAATTTTCCAGGCAAGAATACTGGAACAGGTTGCCATTTCCTACTCCAGGGGATCTTCCCAACCCCAGGATCAAATCTGTGTCTCTTGTGCCTCCTGCATTAACAAGTGGTTTCTTTACCACTGTGACACTTGTGAAGCCCCTGATCTTAACTATAGTTTCCAGCATTTCTGGATGCCTGATAGCTTATTTAATTGACATCATTGCCATAAAAAGAAGTCATTGTATTCTTTTCCTATATGTGAAAGTCACTTTCCATATCTTATATATATCTTGAGGTTCCCACTCCTATCCCATTTAAGCCATCTATTCCATGCATTTGTAAGGACCTAAAAACATTTTCTAAAATTCTCTTTTATTTATCATATGAAAGTCCTCTCAAAGATAGAGATTTTCTAAATGATTCTATTTATACATTCTTGAGTGAGGAGAGCCCTATCCAGGGTCAGTGTTTGAGACTAGAAAAGCTGAGTACCTTGCTCTATTCAATTCCCTCTATCATCAAACTATAGGCTTAAATATATTCCCTTCTCAAATCTGTGTCTGAAAGGCAGCTTGATATATACAGCTTTCAGCTCAATTCACTCATCAGTTATTTACCTGGGGTATGTCTGCTGGACAAAGGCTGACTACTTCTCAATCTAGCTGTCAGAAAACTAGAGTTATTTTATTACTACACATCTGGGTATTTAGTTACATCTCATATTGTCAATGACTAGAAAATTAGAGATGACAGTTTAACAAAGCAAAAGACAGCATGGCCAGGAGAGGAAGAATTTATGCAGAGTTTGCTCAGGATGAGTCGAATGAGTCTAAGCTCCTACTACTACAGCCTCTTCTTGCATGGTTTGAAGTGCCTTGATGAGCAGAAGGTGAGCTGCGCTGGACACAGTAATCTTAGGAAGGGGCATAGTGATTTAACCATCTACCATGAGAAGAGGAAATCTGCCACAAAACATATTAACTTCCAAGATGCTAAAGTAGTTATATATAGTTCAAGTACATGAGACTACACAATTATGATTAATAAAAATTCTATTATTTTTCATTGGAAAAAGAAAGGGGAAAAAATCATAACCTGAACCACTTTACCCATTGTGAAGATAATTTATTAGAGTAGGGAAAAAAACAGGTAGTTATAATATCTCTCCAGAAAAACCAGTTTGGTATTATAATTATGTGCAATAGAGAAAAGGTCCTTTTGAATTTTTCTGACTTTCCCTCCAACATGTTAACCTCACCACACTGTCATAACATTTGGTTCAGAAAGCTTATAAACAAAATAAGCCATCACTTTCAGCTCACTTTGATTAATCTTGTTTTGAGATATTTGAAACAGCATTAGGCTAGTGATTAGAGTATACTGGATGATAATGACAAGAAAAGAGGGGGAAAAAAGATGCTGATATATAACTCTTCACTAGCCTAGACGCTAATTCTCTATTTAGACAGAAATAGAGAAAATATTTGATCTAAGCAAAACCAATAGCATAGGAAATTTAACTGGGGTCTAAAATCATCATCTTTCAGAAACAAGAAGTCAAGTTTGTTTACTATGAGAACTAAAATGCTGCAGCTCTTTTTTCCTGAAACCTAGACACCAAATACTTGAATTAAAATGTTACTGGTCCTTTGGAGGGACAGCATGGTGAGATGACCTGAGCCCAGAGCCCATTCTCAGGTCTACGACTTATTCACTGTGTCACCATGGACAGCTCACAGAACTTTACTGGACTCTTCTCATTTGCAAAATGGCAAGGATACCTGTCTTGAGATAGTTTATACGAAAGCACTCTATCACCTAAATGAAGGATTGAAATTAGTTTCTAATAGGGGACAGAATAATGGGAGATGAACAGGAAAAAGTAAGTTAAATCTGATGAGAAGGAATTTTTCATTATAAATTATGTATTATAATGATAAAGCATTATAATTATAAAGCATTATAAAGGATAACTACCAAATAAGGACAAACATTCATAGGGACACAAAGATAGCCCCAATTTATATCCGCTCCTTTTGCCATATGATTTTGCAGTTCCTTTTAGGCTGTATTCTCCACTATGTACGTTTAGTTTGCCCTTGTGACTTTCTAAGACCAAAAGAATGTAACAGAGGGACTTTATTCTCTAGGTAATGGAAAAGATGTTGATGACATAATTTAAGAAAGTGATTTTGTCTACTCATATTTGACTATACTCATAACTTAATATTGAGTCAATAAATTATTGTTGGACTATCAAAACAACAAGGATTCTAAAACTCTTGACTTCAATAATCTATTGTATCCATATAGTGAAATATAATATTTCCTTCTCCAGACTCTGAATGACCCACTTCTCTTTTTTCTCTGAAGGAAAAAAAAAAGTATAGAGAACTTTGAATCAAATTTCAAATGAAAGTGGAATCAGTTAGTGAAAAATCATCTCTTTGGCATAAAAACTCACTGATCTTGTGGGTATAAAATTCGCAAGAGTTAAAGTAGATATTGATGTCTTGAGATGTATAGCCTGGCTTCCCTTCTTAAAAAATGATAAGTAATAGCAGCATCTCTGCTTTGTTAGTAAATTTGTTTTTTAAAAAGGAAAGCAAGTACCAGAAAAGTCATTTCTAAAGACTGATGGGAATGATCGCCTTACTTTTATTTCAAACTGGATCATTAACTAGCCATTACTGAACTTCCCTATCTATACCCCATTGTGAATGAATGACCCGGACCCTTTATAAACCATTAATGATATTCCCAGTGGAAAGGTTCTACCTATAAAATTTCTTTTAAACAAGATATTCATAAATTTCTTCACATAAATAAACCTTGAATTTATGGATTCAGGGAGCATGTCTGATTGGAGAATGCAATAGTCACATAAGCTGTGTGATTAATGAAGTATAAAATGGAGACTTTTATAATGACTCCTCTGATAAACAATGGTTCTATATGCATTGCTCAAAATTTTTGAAACAAATACATATTAATGTAGAGTAAAAGGATATTTTGGGGAACTGAATATGATGGCTCCAAATGCCTGTAGGGAAAATAAATTTCGTCTGTGCCCTATTCTTGCCTGCATCTAGTTAACCATTTGTAATGTTTCATGTTGGTTAGTTTCAAGTTTCATATGAATCTGCTTTGACTATTCAATATATTATGCTAATACAAAAAACAATTTAAGAAATACAATAGTTAAATATAAGTTTCAATACTATTCAAGGTACCGTGTAAACATACAATTATTTAGATTATCTTAAAATTCACCAGGAAATGGCTATACCTCTCCTATTTCTTTTGGGGATGCATCCAATGAAAAATTTACTTTCCAATTTCATATAATTTTGACTATATATATCACAAAAGTAATTAGTAACAAAAATCAAGGGAAAACATTCTACAATGTCATATTTGCAAGTGGGCTGACATAATGATCAACACAAAATTAAAATAAGAGGTTTTTAAATTATTGCAGCTGGAGAGCAAGTAATTAATGTCAATGTATAACTGCAATGCTATCTAATGCACACAACATCTGAAATAGTAAAGTGCTTTATTAGCAAGAGAGATCAATGATAGCAATGGTAAAAATATTTTTATTTCAAAATCTTGGAGAAAATTGAAAATATAGGACATCTAATAATGAAATGCTAAGAAGATCCAGCTTTTTGGTACTTTCATTACTGATAACTTACTTTCGTGAAAAGCAGTAGCATCTTAGTTCTTCAAAATATACTTTGCTTCAGAAAAAGATTGAGGGTAATACTAAAGAATCCCTAGATTGTTAATCAAGAGATGCAAGGATTTTAGTTTCCCTTCTTGATGAAGGAGTTTTAGGATCCTGAACTTCAAGGCCAGCCACACTGAGAATGAGCTTTTAATCAACCATCCTAAGTTCTTTTCTATCAAAATAGGTTCTTTTTCTTCAAACAAATGGGGAGGCAGAATACCCATTATTGTTTGTTTTACATCTCTAACTTTAAGTGTGAGTCAATGCAGGGCTCACTATGGCTAACCATCCAAAATCCATTAGATGATTTAATTAAACCCATAATGACACACACTTTTCCCTTTCTACTGATAATATAGATACATAATCAAATCAGGGCTAAGGTGAAGGGAAGTCTGCAGGAGGCTTCTGAAAAATATTTCTTCACTCTTAAGTAGTGGAGGGACTTCCCTGGTGGTCCAGTGGTTAAGACTTCATCTTCCAGTGCAGGGGCAATGTGTTCCATCCCTGATTGGGGAGCTAAGACCCCACATACCTCGTGGCCAAAATCTCAGAACTTAAACAGAAGCAATATTGCAACAAATTCAATAAACACTTTAAGAATCAGTTCAGTCGCTCAGTCGTGTCCAACTCTTTGCGATCCCATGAATCGCAGCACACCAGGCCTCCCTGTCCATCACCAACTCCTGGAGTTCACTCACACTCACGCCCATAGAGTCAGTGAGGCCATCCAGCCATCTCATTCTCTCTCGTCCCCTTCTCCTCCTGCCCCCAATCCCTCCCAGCATCAGAGTCTTTTCCAATGAGTCAACACTTCCCATGAGGTGGCCAAAGTACTGGAGCTTCAGCTTTAGCATCATTCCTTCCAAAGAAATCCCAGGGCTGATCTCCTTCAGAATGGACTGGTTGGATCTCCTTGCAGTCCAAGGGACTCTCAAGAGTCTTCTCCAACACCACAGTTCAAAAGCATCAATTCTTGGGTGCTCAGCCTTCTTCACAGTCCAAGTCTCACATCCATACAAGACCACAGGAAAAACCAGAGCCTTAACTAGATGGACCTTAGTTGTCAAAGTAATGTCTCTGCTTTTGAATATACTATCTAGGTTGGTCATAACTTTTCTTCCAAGGAGTAAGGGTCTTTTAATTTCATGGCTGCAGTCACCATCTGCAGTGATTTTGGAGCCCAAAAAAATAAAAGTCTCACACTGTTTCCACTGTTTCCCCATCTATTTCCCATGAAGTGATGGGACCAGATGCCATGATCTTTGTTTTCTGAATGTTGAGCTTTAGGCCAACTTTTTCACTCTCCTCTTTCACTTTCATCAAGAGGCTTTTTAGTTCCTCTTCACTTTCTGCCATAAGGGTGGTGTCATCTGCATATCTGAAGTTATTGATATTTCTCCCAGCAATCTTGATTCCATCCCATCTATTTCCCATGAAGTGATGGGACCAGATGCCATGATCTTCGTTTTCTGAATGTTGAGCTTTAAGCCAACTTTTTCACTCTCCTCTTTCACTTTCATCAAGAGGCTTTTTAGTTCCTCTTCACTTTCTGCCATAAGGGTGGTGTCATCTGCATATCTGAAGTTATTGATATTTCTCCCAACAATCTTGATTCCAGCTTGTGTTTCTTCCAGTCCAGCGTTTCTCATGATGTACTCTGCATAGAAGTTAAATAAGCAGGGTGACAATATACTCAGCCATTAAAAATAATATATTTGAATGAGTTCTAATGAGATGGATGAAACTGGAACTGATTATACAGAGTGAAGTAAGCCAGAAAGAAAAACACCAATACAGTATACTAACACACATATATAGAATTTAGAAACATGGTAATGATAACCCTGTATGTGAGACAGCAAAAGAGACACAGATGTATAGAACGGACTTTTGGACTCTGAGGGAGAAGGAGAGGGTGGGACGATTTGGGAGAATGGCACTGAAACATGTATACTATCATGTAAGAAATGAATCGCCAGTCTATGTTCGATACAGGATACAAGATGCTTGGGACTGGTGCACGGCATGATCCAGAGAGCTGATATGGGGTGGGAGGTTGGGGGGTGGGTTTCAGGATTGGGAAGTCATGTACACCTGTGGTAGATTCATGTCAATGTATGGCAAAACCAATACAGTACTGTAAAGTAAAGTAAACAAAAAAAAATTAAAAATAAAATAAAATAAAAAAATAAAGAAAAAAATGTAAGACAGAATATTAAAAGATTGAATTATTTTTGAAAACTAATTAATCTTGTGAGAAAGTAACTCCATGATAACTTTTAAAATATGAATTTGTTAACTAACAAATTAGCACCTGCATGTGTTGATTACTTGCATATTTGTAATAAGTGTATGTGCATATAAGTATGTGTATAAAATGGATGATTTAATTTTTCTTTATTCTGTGTGTGTACATATGTGTTTGCATATGTTTGAACAACTCTTGAACAACAAGAGTTGTTCAAATCTGCTTCTGCTATCTATACAGGAGAAAAAAGTCATTAAACTCAAAAAGAAAATGTGAAACTCAAAAAAAAAATTGTCTTTCTTGAAGACTAAAGAGTATGATGATATTCAGTGTAGCCAAGGATGGTAAACAATACCTGTTTGTTGTTGATTTGTGCCATAAATTACCACAATATTTCTTTCAGATAGTATGTTAATGCTATTAATATTATTTTAAAAGTAGAAGAGAAAGAATGAAAGAATTTAATGATACAGTAAAACCTTGCACAAAACTTTGTGACACATTCTTTATATATATATATATATATATATATATATATCACACACGCTTACATATATATATGTCACTTATATCACTTTATATATATATATACATATCACATTCTTTACACATATATCACATTTATATATAGATATCACATATATACACATAAATTCTTTTTTAATGGAATTTGTTCAAAAAAGAACTTAAAAGAATTTCAGAACTCCTGTTTGTGGGAGACAAAACTATAGCAGTAATACAGTGGCTATATCTTTATGTGAAATTATGCTGCATGCATATAGCTACCAAAAAAGTATTCAAAGAGCCTTTCTAGAAATTTCTCTTTGTCTATTATGTCTACAGAAAGATTGAAAAGTTAATATCACAAAAAGTAATCAAAATGTGTGCTTCCAAAAAATAAACACAATATTTACATGTATTAAGTGCTTAAATTTTCTTAAAAATTATTTTTTTCTATACTTGGTTATGATCAGTATACTTGTTAGCTTTCATTGTTTATAATTTCTGGTTTTATCTTATTCTAAGTAATTTCCTTTCATACCTAATTTCATATATATAATTTTGTATTTTCTTAATAAATGTCTCACAAATTATATGTATCTTAATTCCATGAAAAGTATATCAGGTGGCCAAAGTATTATAGTTTCAGCGTCAGCATCAGCCCTTCCAATGAATATCCAGGATTTATTTCCTTTAAGATGGACTGGCTGAATCTCCTTGCAGTCCAAGGGACTCTCAAGAGTCTTCTCCAACACCACAGTTCAAAAGCATCAATTCTTCTATGCTCAGCTTTCTTTATAGTCCAACTCTCACATCCATACATGACTACTGGAAAAATTATAGCCTTGACTAGATGGACCTTTGTAGGCAAAGTAATGTCTCTGCTTTTGAATATGCTCTCTAGGTTGGTCATAACTTTCCTTCCAAGGAAACTCTTATTATATCCTTTTATTTGGCCTTATCTCCAAACATAGTCACACTGTGGGTAAGAACTTCAACATATGAGTCTTGGGGAGATACAGTTTAGTCTATAATGCTTATGTTTAATGTAGGCCACCGTATACCTTGCTTTAGTGTCCAATAAAACAAAAATAATATTTGTATTTTATTTTTATTTTCTATATTGAAAGTTCAATAGATGTGAAGATTAAAGAGATAGAGAGAGGTGATTTTATACCTCCTGAAAAGTACTTTTTGTCACACATGCAGTCTTAATTCTTTAGCAGGAGTTCCATCAAAGTCAGATAACACACAATTCTTTCTGTTAAAGATGCTCAAACTAAATTTACCATGAAGTGCACTGGTATTCTGCATTCCTAAATTCACTTGGAGGGTTGAATTATCTGCCTATTGGCTGGATCAAAATTTATGCTCGTAGCCATCTCAGGATGTTCTGTATTTGATAAGTGACATCAATAATCTATGGCAAATGAGAAATGATATAATGCCAGGGAAAATAGAAGTATTTACTACCATCTCACAGATTTCCTTTTCCATATTTGTTGTGACAATCAGAAATTAGTTGAGCTATGATCTCCTTCTCTAGCTGGCATGATTGTCCTCCCATGGAGATTTCAGTGGGAATAATTTTCTGTACTCTATATTTTATACATTTTGAATGGACATTGAAAATGAGTTGATCCCAAGCCCTAGTGTATCTATGTATTAGATACAGGAATTCTTCAAAAAAGTCTCACGTAATTGAGAGTTTGCCTTATTTCCACAAATTGTACTACAGGTTTCCTTAACTGTAATCTTAGCCTCACAGACAAATAGACTATTTGTGGTTCTGCTGAGGAGCTGTCAACTCACTTATGAGTTATTTTCCTCATATACAAAAAATACTGAACTTATGATCTTCATCTGAATTTTGATTTGCCTTTATCTTAAAAAAAAAAAAAAAGTCCAATACATAAGCCTCCAACCTGTGGATCTCACCACATATTGTTTAGTTTTGTTTGTTTAAAATGGATTACAAGCTTCTTTTATCTTTTATTCCTTCTATCATTTCAGTGTGAATTTTCAAAAGCAGAAGAAATAAATATGTGTTTGAATTGCCATTTTGAACCAGAATCATTAACATCGTGCAAAGTGACTTTATGGACATATTTTGAGAGTTGACATAGGGGATTAATATGTTTACCAAGTAAGACATATTTTAGCAAAGAGGACATGACTGAGAGACTTTCACTTTCACTTTCCACTTCCATGCATTGGAGAAAGAAAAGGCAACCCACTCCAGTGTTCTTGCCTCGAGAATCCAGGGACAGAGGAGCCTGGTGGGCTTCTGTCTATGGGGTCGCACAGAGTTGGACACTACTGAAGCGACTTAGCAGCAGCGGCAGCAGCAGCAGGTACCCAACTAATGACAACAGCACAGCAAAATGGAGGATGAAGCCATCACAGGGCTCAACTGAAGGGAAAGCGTTTGCAGAAGGGGAAGACTTTCCTGAGTTATGCATGGCATTACCTACTACTACTACTACTAAGTCACTTCAGTCGTGTCCGACTCTGTCCGACCCCAGAGACGGCAGCCCACCAGGCTCCCCTGTCCCTGGGATTCTCCAGGCAAGAACACTGGCGTGGGTTGCCATTTCCTTCTCCAATGTGTGAAAGGGAAGTCTCTCAGTCGTGTCCGACTCTTAGCGACCCCATGGACTGAAGCCCACCAGGCTCCTCCGCCCATGGGATTTTCCAGGCAAGAGTACTGGAGTGGGGTGCCATTGCCTTCTCCAATGGCATTACCTATTGGTGGCTTTATTATACATTCCGGGCTTCTCTACTAGTGTATTACTTACAGGTATGTTCTGATATAATTTAGCAATCTTGGAATCTCCTGTATATTGTGGGTAACATGACAAGACAGTTTTGACAATGGTACTGGGAAAGATTTAGCTTGTAATCAAGAAAGAAAAATGTGACTTATGCTTTGAAAATGTCCTGAGAATCCTGAGCAGCTTATATTTTTTAGTGCAATTTGCTTTTTGTCTATGTGGGCCAGACAGTAAATAAAGCTGGGAAACATACTTTACATGTCTGCTGACAATCCTAGGGAGACCTCAATAGAAAAAGAAATCTGTAACCCAAAGAGTTTTTCCCCACCTGTGGCTAAGACAGTAAAGATTCCTCCTCCATTGTAGGAGACCAAGGTTCAGTCCCTATGTTGGGAAGATCTTCTGGAGAAGGGAATGACAACCAACTCCAGTATTCTTTCCTGGAGAATTCCATGGACAGAGAAGCCCGGTGGGCACCAGCCCATGGAGTTGCAAAGAATCAGAGGCAACGAGCAAATAACAGTTTCACTTTGAGGTACATTCTTTAGTAACACTTTACCTCAAATTAAAATATATATATATATATATACTGTGTTTTCTCAATAAAATAGTCTTCACCTCCTTAAGAAATGTATTTTTTTAACAATGAAAAAACATAATTTTTCTTTCCTCAACATAAGATTATAATGTTTACTTTCTTGAAAGCACACAAATTATTGAAAAGAAATCTCTCTGCATATCAAACATAGAAACAAGGTGGGCCCCATCACAGGTAAGAGGTATTCAGAGCTATCTTTCTATTTTTGCCAGATACAGATACAGTTTAAACTGGGAGATAATAAAGCTTGTTACTAAAATCATAGTGTGTTTTTAATTTTAAAAAGTAATTATATATTTCTGGATTGAAATGATCCAACTATTAATTTTTATCCTTTACCTTTTCTAAAATGTTAAATGAGTGATCAAGTTGTGAGTGAAGTGAAGCCGCTCAGTCGTGTCCGACTCTTTGCGACCCCATGGACGGTAGCCTACCAGGCTCCGCGGTCCATGGGATTTTCCAGGCAAGAGTACTGGAGTGGGCTGCCATTTCCTTCTCCAGGGGATCTTCCCAACCCAGGAATCGAACCCGGGTCTCCCACATTGCAAACAGACGCTTTACCATATGAGCCTCTAGGGAAGTTGTATCAACTATAAGTTTCAGATCACTTCCTCATTCTTTATTTTCCACTTTACTATGTTATCTTTGCATGTCTGAATGCTTATTTGGCAGTTTTTCTTTTCTTTTCTTCCTTTTTTTTTTTTTTTAAACATTTTTTTTTTTTCCTGTACAGGCTAAATTCCTCTCTAGGATAATTTTCATTCTTCTTTAAAGCCATTCTTCTCTAAGAACCATTCTCTTACCATCTTGTAATTGATTTTTCATACTTCTGATATGTCAGTATGACTAAAATGCACCGTCTATTATGCCATGACCCTGCTCAAACGTGTTGTTATTTCTTATGCTTACAGGATAAATTTCATTCTTAGCCTGAATTCAAGGCTTTCAAAAATGGAGACTAAATTATCTTTCAGAGCCCTTAGACTCTAAAGTATGTTATCCATTTAGGCTAATATGTTTAAACCACATCCTCTGAACATACATTTTAGCTATGTTCATTCAATAATTGCCCCACCTGTCCCCGTCATCTCCATTCTCCTTTTAACCAGTGTAAATCTGAATCACATTTCAGGAGCCAACTCAGATTCCTCTCCTCCCACATGGTGCAGTATTCCTTCCCTTCTTTGATAGTCTGTAGTATTTCTATAAATTTTGATATTAATAGTTACCACATTGAGTTATCTGTTCCATTGCTATTCCATTGCTATTCTGTTCCATTGCTGTTCAATAATCTTCAAATTATATTATTTTTGAAATCATCTTATATACATGTCTCATCCCTCCAACACTTACAGTAAATACCTTAACAGGTGCTCAGTTATTCTGAAACAACTATTTGGCTGCAGTATATTCTAAGCCTTGGTGGTTAGAAAACTGTTCTACTACAAAGAATCAAATTAATGTACTTATACTACAAAGCATATAAAATGAGGATTGTAAGAGCATTCCCTTTTCTCCACACCCTCTCCAGCATTTATTGCTTGCAGATTTTTGGATCACAGCCATTCTGACTGGCATGAAATGGTACCTCATTGTGGTTTTGATTTGCATTTCTCTGATAATGAGTGATGTTGAGCATCTTTTCATTTGTTAGCCATCTATATGTCTTCTTTGGAGAAATGTCTATTTAGTTCTTTGGCCCATTTTTTGATTAGGTCATTTATTTTTCTGGAATTCAGCTGTAAGAGTTGCTTGTATATTGGTAACAATAACCCTGTATGCAAGACAGCAAAAGAGATAGATGTATAGAACAGTCTTTTGGACTCTGTGGGAGAGGGCGAGGATGCGATGATTTGGGAGAATGGCATTGAAACATGTATAATATCATATATGAAACGAGTCGCCAGCTCAGGGTTAATGCATGATACTGGATGCTTGGGGCTGGTGCACTGGGACACCCAGAGGGATGGTATGGGGAGGGAGGAAGGAGGGAGGTTCAGGATGGGGAACACGTGTATACCTGTGGTGGATACATGTTGATGTATGGCAAAACCAATACAATATTATAAAATAATTAGCTTCCAATTAAAATAAATAAATTTATATTTAAAAATAAAATAAAATCAGTATTGTACAATCCTGTACACTTTGTAGCAATCATAGAATGAATGTTTATCCAGTTTATGAGATATGTGCAGTAGTGCTCTACTAGCTTGCCAAATAATCAGGATTCAGTTGATCAGTGGCTTAAATTCAATATCTGATTGTTAATGAACTAGTTTTCTCTTCCTAATTTCAGGCCAGTGATCTATCCTCATGAGCAAGATTGTTTCTTTCTTGTAAGGAGTATTAGAATATTTCTTGCAATGAGAAACGTGAATTTTTCATTGTTTCAGGTCTTATACTGCTGCCTCAAGTAGCTTGGAATCCTATGCCAAATTCTGTAATATTATGTTCTACTTCCCTGCTTCTACAGAATGCAAGTCCACAGGGCATGTCTCAGGGAAAGAAAAGACAGACTGTGAATATGTCTGCGTGTGTGCATGTTAGTTGCTCAGTTGTGTCCGACTCTTTGGGACACGGACTCTAGCCCACCAGGCTCCTCTATCCATGGGAATTTCCTAGGCAGGGATACTGGAGTGGGTTGCTAGTTCCTTCTCCAGGGGAGCTTGCCAACCCAGGGATCGAACCTGGGTCTCTCATATTGCAGGCAGATTCTTTACATCTGAGCCACCACTCATTCTTATTCAGACACCTCTGTTCAGTTCAGCTCAGTCACTCAGTTGTGTCCAACTCTTTGCAACCCCATGAATCGCAGCATGCCAGGCCTCCCTGTCCATCACCAACTCCCGGAGTTCACTCAGACTCACATCCATCGAGTCAGTGACGCCATCAAGCCATCTCATCCTCGGTCATCCCCTTCTCCTCATGCCCCCAATCCCTCCGAGCATCAGGGTCTTTTCCAATGAGTCAACTCTCATATGAGGTGGCCAAAGTATTGGAGTTTCAGCTTTAGCATCATTTCTTCCAAAGAAATCCCAGGGCTGATCTCCTTCAGAATGCACTGGTTGGATCTCCTTGCAGTCCAAGGGACTCTCAAGAGTCTTCTCCAACACCACAGTTCAAAAGCATCAATTCTTCAGCGCTCAGCTTTCTTCACAGTCCAACTCTCACATCCATACACAACCACTGGGAAAACCATAGCCTTGACTAGATGGACCTTTGTTGGCAAAGTAATATCTCTGCTTTTTAATACTTTATCTAGGTTGGTCATAACTTTCTTTCCAAGAGTAAGTGTCTTTTAATTTCATGACTGCAATCACCATCTGCAGTGATTTTGAAGCCCCCAAAAATAAAGTCTGACACTGTTTCCAGCGTTTCCCCATCTATTTCCCATGAAGTGATGGGACCGGATGCCATGATCTTCGTTTTCTGAATGTTGAGCTTTAGGCCAACTTTTTCACTCTCCTCTTTCACTTTCATCAAGAGTCTCTTTAGTTCCTCTTTACTTTCTGCCATAAGGGTGGTATCATTTGTATATCTGAGGTTCTTGAGATTTCTCCAGGCAATCTTGATTCCAGCTTATGCTTTGTCCAGCCCAGCATTTCTCATGATGTGCTCTGCATATAAGTTAAATAAGCAGGGTGACAATATACAGCTTTGATGTACTCCTTTTTCTATTTGGAGCCAGTCTGTTGTTCCATATCAAGTTCTCACTGCTGCTTCCTGACCTGCATGCAGATTTCTCAAGAGGCAGGTCAGGTGGTCTGGTATTCCCATCTCTTTCAGAATTTTCCACAGTTTATTGTGATCCACACAGTCAAAACCTTTGGCAAAGTCAATAAAACAGAAACAGATGTTTCTCTGGAACTCTCTTGCTTTTTCAATGATCTAGCAGATGTTGGTAATTTGATCTCTGGTTCCTCTGCCTTATCTAAAACCAGCTTGAACATCTGGAGTTCATGGTTCACGTATCGCTGAAGCCTGGCTTGGAGAATTTGAGCATTACTTTAACTAGTGTGTGAGATGAGTGCAATTGTGCAGTAGTTTAAGCACTCTTTGGCATTGCCTTTCTTTGGGATTGGAATGAAAACTGACCTTTTCCAGTCCTGTGGCCACTGCTGAGTTTTCCAAATTTGCTGACATATTGAGTGCAGCACTTTCACAGCAGCATCTTTCAGGATTTGAAACAGCTCAGCTGGAATTCCATCACCTCCACTATTTTTATTCATAGTGATGCTTCTAAAACTTAATTTCACATTCGAGGATGGCTGGCTTTAGGTGAGTGATCACACTATTGTAATTATCCGGGTCGTGAAGATCTTTTTTGTACAGTTTTTCTGTGTATTCTTGCCACCTCTTAATATCTTCTGCTTCTCTTAGGTCCATACTATTTCTGTCCTTTATCGAGCCCATCTTTGCATGAAATGTTCCCTTGGTATGTGTAATTTTCATGAAGAGATCTCTAGTCTTTCCCCTTCTGTTGTTTTCCTCTATTTCTTTGCACTGATGGCTTAGGAAGGCTTATCTCTCTTTTCATCCTTTGGAACTCTGCATTCAAATGGGAATATCTTTCCTTTTCTTCTTTTTTTTTTTTGCTTCTATCCTTTTCACAACTATTTGTATGGCCTCCTAAGACAGCCATTTTGCTTTTCTGCATTTCTTTTCCATGAGGATGGTCTTTATCTCTGTCTCCTGTACAATGTCACGAACCTCCATCCATAGTTCTTCAGGCACTCTATCAGATCTAGTCCCTTAAATCTATTTCTCACTTCCATGGTATAATCATAAGGGATTTGACATAGTTCATACCTGAATGGTCTAGTGGTTTTCCCTAGTTTCTTCAATTTAAGTCTGAATTTGACAAGGAGTTCTTGATCTGAGCTGCAGTCAGCTCCCACTCTTGTTTTTGCTGACTGTATAGAGCTTCTCCATCTTTGGCTGCAAAGAATGTTAGCAGTCTGATTTTGGTGTTGACCATCTGGTGATGTCCATGTGTTGAGTCTTCTCTTGTGTTTTTGGAGAGGATGTTCACTATGACCAGTGCATTTTCTTGGCAGAACGCTATTAGACTTTGCCCTGCTTCATTCTGTACTCCAAAGCCAAATTTGCCTGTTGCTCCAGGTGCTTCTTGACTTCCTACTTTTGCATTCCAGTCCCCTATAATGAAAAGGACATCTTTTTGGGGTGTTAGTTCTAAAAGGTCTTGTAGGTCTTCATAGAACCACTCAACTTCAGCTTTTTCAGTGTTACTGGTTCATAGGCTTGGTTCACTGTGATATTGAGTGATTTGCCTTGGAAACTAACAGAGATCATTCTGTCATTTTTGAGATTGCATCCAAGTACTGTATTTCGGACTCTTTTGTTGACCATGATGGCTACTCCATTTCTTCTAAGGGATTCCTGCCCACAGTAGTAGATATAATGGTCATCTGAGTTAAATCCACCCACTCCAGTCCACCTTAGTTTGCTGATTCCTAGAATGTTAATGTTCACTCCTGCTGTCTCCTGTTTGACCACTTCCTATTTACCTTGATTCATGGACCTGACATTCCAGGTTCCTGTGCAATATTGCTCTTTACAGCATTGGACATTGCTTTTATCACCAGTCACATCTACATCTGGGTATTGTTTCTGTTTTACTGCATCCCTTCATTCTTTTTGGAGTTATTTCTCCACTGATCTCCTGTAGCATATTGGGCACCTACCATCCTGAGGAGTTCCTCTTTCAGTATTCTATCATTTTCCTTTCTCATACTGTTCATGGGGTTCTCAAAGCAAGAATACTAGAGTGGTTTGCCATTCCCTTCTCCAGTGGACCACATTCTGTCAGACCTCTCCACCATTACCCATCCTTCTTGGGTGGCCCCACATAGCATGGCTTAGTTTCATTGAGTTAGACAAGGCTGTGGTCCATGTGATCAAATTGACTAGTTTTGTGTGATTATGATTTCAGTGTGTCTGCCCTCAGATGCCCTCTTGCAACACCTGCCATCTTACTTGGATTTCTCTTACCTTGCAAGTGGGGTATCTCTTCATGGCTGTCCAGCAAAGCACAGACTCTTCTGCTCCTTACCTTGGAATGGGTCCCCCTCCTGACCTTTAACATGGAGTAGCTCCTTTCGGCCCTTTGTCCTAGGCACACCCATGCCCCAGTGTCTCCCAGCCTTGGGCGCACTGGTCCCTCAGTGCCAGGGAATGCGCTTTGCCTGATCTGTCCAACTCTGATGCTCCAGCCACCCTCCAGCCTCTGCCCCCCCGGCCCCCTTCCCCAGCCCAGGCTTTCTTCCCTGGGGCTCCGAAAGGGAAGGAGGTGTGTCAGATAGCAACAATAACAACAAAATTATGTGACTCACATCTTAGCACATGATTGAATTTTAGAGCACCAGGAATATTAAAAATAGACTTTAAAAATCTCTAAATAAAAATAAGGATGAAAATTGAATTCATTTCTTTTCAATTGAAAACAGTCTCAGAATTCTGAGGAAAAAAAAAAATTCCAGAGTTTAACATTTGGTCAGACTGTCATTTAGATTTGCAGCTATCATGAACAGATGTTAAAACCATTTGTTTCATAATGGGATGATGAAGCTGATAACATTACACCTACAAATTGATCTTGGTTTCCGTAAATGCAAGTCACCAGACATTTTTTTTTTTTTTTGTGATGTTATGCAATAGAAAGTATATAAATCAGGTTGTAGGAAATAAAAGAGACAGAGCAACATGTTAAATTATACCTCGAAGAATGTAAAACTTCCCAAGGACAAGCCATGTATTTCCTTTAGCAAATAAATAGAAAAAAATCAAAGAAACAAGGATTACTGGATAATAGAAAGACTTAGGCAACAGAATCCCAATGGCAATGTGTTGGATCATGTTTGTTTTTTAATTCTAAAAAGCACACCACAGAGGACACTTTTAAGCAATTTAGAACATTTTAATATAAACTGCATAAATATGTTAAATAATTATTAAATTTATTAGGTGTGATAATGTCCAGGTAACTCTATTTATGAAGAAAAACAAACTCTTATTAGTTAGAGTGGTACAATAACTGAAATGAATGATGTCCAGTCCAGGAACGACATTAAAATACTCTAGAAATTTGTGTGGAGGATATGTAGGGTCAACGAGAAATTAATAAATGAAACGATTACTAAAATACTGATAAGTATGGAAGTTGGGTATTTAGCATATAGTCTAGTCAAGGCTATGGTTTTTCCAGTAGTCATGTATGGATGTGAGAGTTGGACTGTGAAGAAAGCTGAGTGCCAGAGAATTGATGCTTTTGAACTGTGGTGTTGGAGAAGACTCTTGAGGGTGCCATGGACTGCAAGGAGATCCAATCAGTCCATCCTAAAGGAGATCAGTCCTGGGTGTTTTTTGGAAGCAATGATGCTAAAGCTGAAACTCTAGTACTTTGGCCACCTCATGCGAAGAGTTGACTCATTGGAAAAGACTCTGATCCTGGGAGAGATTGGAGGCAGGAGGAGAAGGGGATGACAGAGGATGAGATGGCTGGATGGCGTCAACGACTTGATGCACCTGAGTCTGAGTGAACTCCGGGAGTTGGTGATGGACAGAGAGGCCTGGCATGCTGCAATTCATGGAGTCACAAAGAGTTGGACACGACTGAGTGACTGAACTGAACTGAACTGAACTGAACTTTCCATGTATATATTGTTTTAAAATTTCATAATATAACTTTCATATTTCTTTTATATGTCATATATATGATACATATACATAGATATTTTCAAATAAAAGATCAAAAATCCTTAGCAACTACAATATTTTTCAGACATTCAAGTAATTATTGAAATTTTACCACTTGTGGAACTTCTGAAATAATATTTAAACAAAATCAGATCTTATAGTTAAAAAAGTGAAACAAGGAAGTTAAATAAAGTGAAAAAAATGTCATCTATGATTTTTTAAAAAAATTTTTGGAGGGATGACAATTAAAGTTAGAGAACTGAATTAAAATGTGACTATAATGATAAAAAATAAAGTGTAATGCACTAATTTCAAATGAAATGAAGTGTTCTTCAAATTGACTATAATATAAAATAGCAATAAATGCCAGACATGGAAGCAACCTAGATGTCCATCAGCAGATGGATGGATAAGAAAGCTGTGGTACATATACATAATGGAGTATTACTCAGTCATCAAAAAGAATATATTTGAATCAGTTCTAATGAGGTGGATGAAACTGGAGCCTATTATACAGAGTGAAGTAAGCCAGAAAGGAAAACACCAATACAGTATACTAACACATATATATGCAATTTAGAAAGATGGTAACGATAACGATGTAAGACAGCAAAAGAGACACAGATGTATAGAACAGACTTTTGGACTCTGTGGGAGAGGAAGAGGATGGGATGATTTGGGAGAATAGCATTGAAACATGTATAATATCGTGTAAGAAACAAATCACCAGTCTAGGTGCGATGCAGGATACAGGATGCTTGGGGCTGGTGTGCTGGGATGACCCAGACAGATGGTATCGGGAGGGAGGTGGGAGGGAGGTTCAGGATTGGGAACTCATGTACACCCATGGTGGATTCATGTTGACGTATGGCAAAACCAATAGAGTGTTGTAAAGTAAAATAAAGTAAAAAAAAAAAAAAAAAAAAAAAGAGGGTGAAAGACAGGGGGCTTCCCTGGTGGTCCAGGGGCTAAGACTCCGTGATCCCAGTGCAGGGGGCCAGTTTCCATTCCTGGTCAGGGAACTAGATGACACATGCCATAAATGAGACCTGGCACAGCCAAAAGAATAAATTAATATTTTAAAAATTTAAAAAAAAAAGCAATAAATGTAATAACAGAGAAAAAATAGTCGAATTGATCCTGATGCAAGCAGGGGAGAAGATATAAAACTTTTAATAATGGTATGGAAAAGCAAAAATAAGTAATCAGAAATGAATATACATATTCCACAATTGCAATAAAGACAAATAGGATGAATTCATCAATTAAATACTTAGAGTGTCCAACTGAAAAAAGAAAATAAAATCATTTCACAATGTACAGACCAAAAAAGGAACAACACAGATAATTTGCAGTAGTAATAGAAAAAAACCACACCAAAACAACTCCTATCTGGAGGCATTCTTAAAAACAAAACAAAGTTGAACCAAGTTTGTATTGATATTATGTATTGTGCTTTGAGAGAGAAGAGCATTGTACAGTCAGAACATATGCATTTTTTTGTCTTTGGTTCACTAAAAATTTGGTTCTATGTATTTTGCTTAGGTGGGAGAAGCCACCAGGTGTGTTTAATGTGCCATTTTGGAGAAGTTCTTGAGATGTTTATGAAGGTCATCTTATTTAAACTAAATAGCATTTTGATGTATGTATTACTGTCCAAATGTCCAGCAGCTGTATTCTGTTCCTCCTCCATGCCCTCCCTTGCCCTCTGAGTTTCTCCTCCTCCTTACTTTTCTCTCCTCTCCATCTTCATATATATTTTAAAGTGAAAGTGAAGTCGCTCAGTCATGTCTGACTCTTTGCGGCCCCATGGATTGTAGCCTGCCAGGCTCCTCCATTCATGGGATTTTCCAGGCAAGAATATTGGAGTGGGTTACCATTTCCTTCTCTAGGAGATCTTCCCTACCCAGGGTTTGAACCCGGGTCTCCCACATTGTAGGCAGACGCTTTACCATCTGAGCCACCAGGGAAGTCTCACTTTAATTTAAACTTTAAATATTTCTCTCATTTTAATTTTATTTTTAAAAATTATTCAAAATCTTCTCTTTTCACCCTTCTCCCTCTGTCTAATTTCTTATCATCACCAGGTATCTACAAAATACAGAAAGAAAGAAAGAAGTCTATACAGAAAGAAACCAGAAAACACAGAGGTCCAATAATTTGACCAAAATCACTTGGCATCATTTACTTTACATTACAGTTTGCCTCAGAGGCTTCCTCTTTTTCCTCTTAAAATATTCTTTTGGAAGTGGTTCTGCAATGACACTATAAGGCAATCATTTCTCAAGTTGAGCAAATCATTGATTTTCATTTGACATGTAAATCCAAGCTGGTGAACATCATGGCCCATAAACAATGCTGTCCAACTTCTTTGAAACTGTAGAAAAGTTTTCCATACACAAGGTATAATCCACAGCTTCCTCCTTGTGACTACTAATATTTTCTGTAAAAGTATTTCTTGAAAAGTAACAGTCAATGCATCTTAGAGTACAAAATTCCATGCTACATTTCTTTCATATCTGTTCCTTTTTCAGTGTTTTTTAGGAAATCATGAGACTGAGTATGAGTCTGAAGCATATTTTGATTCAAATTCAGTATCTTCTTAAAACATTATTTAAATGATCTTTCCCTTTCACTCTGATTTCTCCTTGAATCTTTTAATTAGTTTAAATGTCAATTGACCATTACATAGTTTTAATATAAATAAAACTGCTTCTTTCTCTTTAACCTAGAACAAATTAAAAGTGTGGTAAGTCATCCCCTAAGAATAAGGCCTTCAGTTTTTCAAATTCTTCTATAACTAACATTACCCATTGTTTAAAACTTAATATGCATAAATGGTCTTATTGCTTTAATAACAATAGCTAATATTTTTGGAACTTATTTTGTGTAAGATCTTTTGATAATCACTTTACATATTTTAGTCTAATTTAATCTTTATGCTAATCCTGATTACTATTATCCTCCTTTTAAACTGGAAAAAGAAAAGGAAATTGAGCAGATAGGTTAACTAACTTGCCTGATGTTACCAAGTTATAAGATAGAAGAAGCAGGCTTTGATTCCAGGCAGTCAGAATCAGATTATACTAAAGCTCAAGAAGATTTATATTATTTTATTAATATAAACCAGATGACTTAGCGGAGAAAGCAATGGCACCCCACTCTAGTACTCTTGCCTGGAAAATCCCATGGATGGAGGAACCTGGTAGGCTGCAGTCCATGGGGTCGCTAAGAGTTAAGCACAACTGAGCGACTTCACTTTTATTTTTCACTTTCACGCATTGGAGCAGGAAATGGCAACCCACTCCAGTGTTCTTGCCTGGAGAATCGCAGGGACGAGGGAACCTGGTGGGCTGCCGTCTATGGGGTCGCACAGAGTCAGACACGACCGATGCGACTTAGCAGCAGACCACTTAGAGTATATCATTATCTTCTATGCTATGATAAATACTCTAACAGTTCATGTATATATGATTTTTGAGCTATTTTGCATATAAGGAAAAATAATTATGCACATGTATTTAAATTTTTGAATTAAAAGATATTTCTCTGATTAGTTCTGTTTGGAATAATTTTATTATGCTCTAGTTAAAAATTCTAATTGTAAAACAGAAGCATCTAAAATTAAACAAACAAACTAGAAAATAAAGCAATTACTTTGAAAAATTAAATACATAGAATGAGCAGCACAGAAATGCTTTTTGCATCAAGACAAGAAGAAAATGGATTCTTATAATGTGCCACAAAATCAAAACACACAGTTTCAATTTATTTCAGTTTGCATTGCTTAAAATGAAAAAACTTTTTTTTTGTTTTTTTGAGAATTCAAATTAGAATTTACTCATAAAGCATAAGAAAATAGGGTTCAGTTGCAGTGTCATTTACTGTGTCTGTTTTCCTGAAGATGATTTTTTTTAATGTCAAGCATCCAAGAAACTAGTAGAGCTGAGTATCTTATAATGTGAAGTCAAGGACAATAATATCCTTGGTTAACATGGAAACAAATTCTTACCTTAGAAATACATATCTCAAACTATTAATTCGGTAATTGAAAGAATGTTCAATAAAGGAAGTAATAAAAAATTATGAAATCAGAATCTCCATTTATTTTTTTAAATAGAAGAAAGTTTTATTTATATATTTGCCAAGATAGTCAATATAATTTATAAGCAAACCTAGTATATCTGTGAGACAGTATTTATTCACATTTGGTAAATGGAATTTAAACACAAATTAGACATTTTGGAAATGAGCCAAAATAAATGAACCATTTTAATTCCACAATAAAAAGATATAACATAAAAATTTTGACAGGTCAAAGACTATACTTGCCATTTGTACCAAATAGGAAAACTAATATTGATTATTTTCTAGGAAGACAATGGCAGTATAATATAATTTTAGTGTTCTCCTTGCTTTTATGAATAATCAATGGATGATTAAGTTCACACAGCTTCCAATTTTGGAGGGATATTAAGTTTCATAACACTTAAAATTAGAAAATTATTCAGTTATATTTTTATCATTTCAGTCATTTTTAATACTGGAGGTTAATTAAATTTACTGTTCCAAATCATTAAGTATTATATCAATAATATTTCTGGAAGTCAATCTTTTTGTTTCCTGAGATGTATAATTTTGAAGGCTTAAAGCTGGAAGAAAGACAATAATCTTTGTCAAAAGCAGAGCGCATATGTGTTACTGGCATCTATATATTTGTATTTCAAAACTTTACCAAAAGAGGGCAACAAGTCTATAGACCATACAAATTAACTTCCAAAGAATTATTGTCACCTCACCAAGGAAATAACTCTTCATTCAGCAGCAGTGCTTGATACCCCAGGTTGCTAACATTACTAAAGTGAGGAATGAGGGAGATAATGAAACTTCTCTGGCTTTTTATGGTAAATATCTATGAAATATCTGTATAACTATGCAGTATGTGGTTAATCACCTAAATTGTTTGGCTTCATAATGTCAAATATATTGGTGTTCATTATGTTAGAAGAATTGAGTGTAAAATGTTACTAATTAAAATTACACTGAGTCAGTGTGAGAACTAAATCGGGAAAGTACTAGTTTTGTTCTTTCTAAATGAATGATAATATGGCTTGCTTTCTCCATGTTTTTGTTTATTGTTCCTTTAATATATTAGACTATTTCAAGACATATTTTTGCAGTTTTATTTTATAGTTCCTACAAAATGAGGTAAATGCATACACACAATTTAGTATTTAGTGTTATAGTATAGCTTTATGTGCCCATGATACATGAAACATAAAATTTTATAAATAACAGTGGTTTTATCCAAGTACATAAATAAAGTCCAAGTTCTTTGATAAATAGATATTTTAGAAATGTGGAGCAAGGTAATAACTTCTAAATAGAATAGAAATCAGGGACCTAAGGTCAGGGGTGGCATTTTTGGAAACAACATTTTCTTTGCCAAAAGGTGAGAATTCCTATAACTTAGCCTTACCATTCATTAGGAACATATCTGATTTCAAAGGAAAATGCTTTTTAACTAGTTTTATTGAGATAGAATTCTTATACTATGGATTGTCACTGTTTAGTTTCTCAGTCATGTCTGATTCTTTACAATCCCATGGACTACAGCACACCAGGCCTCCCTGTTCTTCACCATGTCCCACAGCTGCTCAGATTTACGTTCATTGAGTCAGTGATGCCATCCAATCATCTCATCCTCTGATGCCCCCTGCTCCTCCTGCCCTCTTTCCCAGCATCAGGGTCTTCACTAATGAGTCAGCTCTTTGCATTAGGTAGCCAAAGTACTGGAGCTTCAGCTTCAGAATCAGTTCTTCCAATCAATATTCAGGACTGATTTCCTTAGGATCAACTGGTTTGATCTCCTTGCAGTCCAAGGGATTTGCAAGAATTTTCTCCAACACCACAGTTTGAAACCATCAGTTCTTCAGCACTCAGCCTTCTTTATGGTCCAACTCTCACATCCATACATGGCTATTGGAAAATCCGTAGCTTTGACTATACAGACTTTTTGTCAGCAAAGTAGTGTCTCTGCCTTTTAATATACTGTCTAGGTTTGTCACAGCTTTTCTTCCAAGGAGCAAGTGTCTTTTAATTTCATGGCTGCAGTCACCTTCACAGTGATTTTGGAGTCCAAGAAAATAAATTATGTCACTGTTTTCATTGTTTCCCCATCTATTTGCCATGAAGTGATAGGACTGGATGCCATGATGTTAGTTTTTTGAATGTTGAAAGACAGCAGTGAAGTTTTTCATTCTCCTCTTTCACCCTCATCAAGAGACTCTTTAGTTCTGGTTCACTCTGCCATAAGAGTGATGTTATCTGTATATTTGAGATTATTGATAGTTCTCTTGGCAATTTGATTTCAGCTTGTGATTCATCCAGAATGACATTTTGCATGATGTACCCTTCATTTAAGTTAAATAAGCAGGGTAAAAATATACAGCCTTGATGTACTCTTTTCGCAATTTGGAACCAGTCCATTGTTTCATATCCTTTCTAACTCTTGCTTCCTGACCTGCATATGGGGTTTCTCAGGAGGCAGGTAAGGTGGTCTGGTATTCCCATCTCTTTCAGAATTTTCCAGTTTGTTGTGATCCACACAGTCAAGGGCTTTAGTGTAGTCAAACAAACAGTAATAGATGTTTGTCTGGAATTCTTTTGCTTTTCCATGATCCAATGGATGTTGGCAATTTGATCTCTGGTTCTGCCTTTTCTAAATCCAGCTTGAACATCTGGAAGTTCTCAGTTCATATACTGTTGAAGCCTAAGTTGAAGGATTTTTGAGCATAAACTTGCTCGCACGTAAAATGAGTGCAATTGTGTGATAGTTTGAACATCTTTTGGCATTGGCCTTCTTTGCGATTGGAATATAAAGTGACCTTTTCAAGTCCTGTGGCCACTGCTGAATTTTCCAAATTTTCTGGCATATCGAGTGCAGCCTTTTAACAGCACCATCTTTTAAGATTTTAAAGCTCAGCTGGAATTCCATCACCTCTACTAGCTTTGTTCATAGTGATGCTTCCTAAGGCCCACTTGACTTCACACTCCAGGATGGCTGGCTCAAGGTGAGTGATCACACCATTGTGGTTGTCTGGGTCATAAAGATCATTTTGTACAGTTAGTTCTTCTTTGTATTCTTGCCACCTCTTAATATCTTTTGCTTCTGTTAGGTCCATACTGTTTCTGTCTTTTATTCTGCCCATCTTTGCATTAAAATATGGATATACCTATATATGCTATGGATGTACATAAAGTATGCAATTCAGTGGTTTTTCTTACGTTGACAGATATGTGGAACCATCATCATGGTCAATTTTAGGATATTTTCATCACTTCAGAAAGAAACTGCTTACCTTTTACCAATCATCCTTCTGAACTCTTATACCCTCTAGCAGCACCTTTGTTTTTTAGTTGCTAAGCTGTGTTCAACTCATTTGTGACCCCATGGATTGTAGCCCATCAGGCTCCTCTGTCTGTATGATTTTCCAGACAAGAATATTGAAGTGGGTTGCCATATCCTTGCCCAAAATATCTTCCCAACCCAGGAATCAAACCCACATCTCCTGCATTGCAGGCAGATTCTTTACCGCTGAGCTATGTGGGAAGCCCATAAACAGTGCCTTAAGCAACAATAAAACTACATTCTGTCTCTACAGAATTCCTTCATTGGAACTTTCTTATGAAAGACGTTGTATAGTGTACCATTTTTGTGACTGACTTCTTTCATCATGCTTAATGTTGTCAAGGGTTATCCATGTAGAATGTATTTATCACTTCAATTTTATGACTAATTACCAATCACAAAATTTACCATTTTATGACTTACCATTGACTGACTAGACCACTCTTTTGTCCATTACTTTGTTGATGGACATTGGGTTGTCCCCAAATTTGGAGTAGTAAGAAAAATGCTGTTGTAATCATTAATGTCCAAATTTTTGGTTTGACATATGTTCATTTCTCTTGGTTATATTCCTAGGGATAGATTTGCTAGATCGTATAACTCTGTGTTTACTCATCTTAAGAACTGTCAGACTATGTTCTAAATTGGCTGTAACATTTTACATTTTCACTGAAGTGTATGAACACTTCAGTATTTCCACACCCATGCTGACATTTGTTGTTATGTTAGCCATTCTAGTGTGTGGGAAGTAGTACCTCATAGTTTTGGTTTGTATTTCCTTGATACTTAATGACACGTAGGATGTTTTCATCTGCTTATTAGGGAAGTATATCTCTTTCTCAGTCAAATGTCTATTTATAATCTGCCCATCCTTTCCTAGTTTTATTGAGAAATAATTGATGTATATCACTGTATAAGTTAAAAGCATACAATATGATGGTTTGATTTACATATATTGTGAAATGATAACCACCATAGGTTCAGCTAACATCTATCTTCTCCACATATAGATACAATAAAAAGAGGTAAAAAGGAAAAATAAAGCTCCTTATGATAACTCTTAGGACTTACCCTCTTAAAAACTTCCCCAAATATCACACAGCAATGATAGCTATAGTCATTGCATTGTATATTATGTCCCTATTACTTATAACTGGAAGTTTGTAACTTTTGACCACCTTTCTCTAATGCCCACTGCCCTCATTTCCCACATTCCTCCTCTGGTAATCACAAATCTGATCTTTCTATGAGTTTGTTTGTTCACTTATTAGATTCTGCATATAAGTAAGATTATACAATATGAGCCTTTCTCTGACTTGTTTTACTTAGCATAATACATTCAAAGTCCATCCATGTTGTTGCAGACAGTGATTTCTTCATTTTTAGGGCTGAATAATATTCCATTATAAATGAGAGTTCAGAATTATATGCATATATGCTTATTTCTGGAGTGTCATTTCCATTTATACATCTATATTGTCTGAGATACCAAGGGAACATTTCATGCAAAGATGGGCTTGATAAAGGACAGAAATGGTCTGGACCTAACAGAAGCAGAAGATATTAAGAAGAGGTGGCAAGAATAAACAGAAGAACTGTGTAAAAAAGATCTTCACGACCCAGATAATCATGATGATGTGATCACTAATCTAGAGCCAGACATCTTGGAATGTGAAGTCAAGTGGGCCTTAGAAAGCACCACTACGAACAAAGCTAGTGGATGTGATGGAATTCCAGTTGAGCTGTTTCAAATCCTGAAAGATGATGCTGTGAAAGTGCTGCACTCAATATGCCAGCAAATTTGGAAAACTCAGCAGTGGCCACAGGATTGGAAAAGGTCAGTTTTCATTCCAGTTCCAAAGAAAGGCAATGCCAAAGAATGCTCCAACTACCACACAATTGCACTCATCTCACATGCTAGTAAAGTAATGCTCAAAATTCTCCAAGCCAGACTTCAGCAATATGTGAACCGTGAACTCCCTGATGTTCAAGCTGGTTTTAGAAAAGGCAGAGGAACCTGATATCAAATTGCCAACATCCGCTGGATCATGGAAAAAGCAAGAGAGTTCCAGAAAAACATCTATTTCTGCTTTATTGACTATGCCAAAGCCCTTGACTGTGTGGATCACACTAAACTATGGAAAATTCTGAAAGAGATGGGAATACCAGACCACCTGACCTGCCTCTTGAGAAATCTGTATGCAGGTCAGGAAGCAACAGTTAGAACTGGACATGGAACAACAGACTGGTTCCAAATAGGAAATTCACATGCTAGTAAAGTAATGCTCAAAATTCTCCAAGCCAGACTTCAGCAATATGTGAACCGTGAACTCCCTGATGTTCAAGCTGGTTTTAGAAAAGGCAGAGGAACTGGAGATCAAATTGCCAACATCTGCTGGATCATGGAAAAAGCAAGAGAGTTCCAGAAAAACATCTGTTTCTGCTTTATTGACTATGCCAAAGCCTTTGACTGTGTGGATCACAATAAACTGTGGAAAATTCTGAAAGAGATGGGAATACCAGACCACCTGACCTGCCTTTTGAGAAATCTGTATGCAGGTCAGGAAGCAACAGTTAGAACTGTCTTACTTTAAACTCTGTGTATTTTCCTGTATTTTATGACCTTCCATTAAACTAAAGAACACCTTAAAGATGACCACTTTCAGCAGGCTGGAGAACGTTTGCAACTTTCAGTACATCATTTTTAAAAGTGTCCTATTAAGATGTTTGGGCAATTAATAAGCATGTGCTGCTCATTAATTTTAATAAGTTGTGATTCTCTGTACCTAGGTGTCTTTTAACTTGCAGGGAAACTTTACTCCTCAGTGGTTCATTCCTAGCCAACATTTGATAACAAATTAAACAAGTAACTACTGCCTGCCAGACATTCTATGTGCCCCAAACCCTTATCTATCCAGATATTCAGAATCCATCACATCTAAATATTATTATGAAAACTTGATTTTATTTATTAAATATTAACAGAAATGTCAATTTCCATGAAAAATAAAGGAATAAAACTTTATGTAACATTTGAATAACATGTATAAATTCATGATTCTCAGCATTATTCAATATCAGGGACAAGTATTGTACTCAAGACAGCAATCAGAGTAAAGGAAAGGATATGAGAATCAGTAAAGAGAATGCCAAAAATATGACTAAAAGAAAACTCATTTACTTTTGGGGAAAAGGAAAAACACTGAGTTCAAAATAACCCATGTACATATTGCACACAGGAAATTTTGTTTGAGTAATATATGTGTGAAGCTGTTTAGTGAAATGAAGTCGCTCAGTCATGTCCAACTCTTTGCAACTTTGTGGACTGTAGCCCGCCAGGTTCCCTCTGTCCATGGGATTCTCCAGGCAAGAATACTAGAGTGGTTAGGAAATTTTGTTTGAGTAATATATGTGTGAAGCTGTTTAGTGAAATGAAGTCGCTCAGTCATGTCCAACTCTTTGCAACTTTGTGGACTGTAGCCCGCCAGGTTCCCTCTGTCCATGGGATTCTCCAGGCAAGAATACTAGAGTGGTTTGCCATTTCCTTCTCCAGGGGATCTTCCCAACCCAGGGATCGAACCTGGGTCTCCTGCATTGCAGGCAGATGCTTTATCCTCTGAGCCACCAGGGAAGCCCCATGAAGCTGTTTATGTAGATAAAATTAAAGAGTCATTTGGATATGCAGGCTCCATTTTATGCTAGGTATGCTAATGCCTACTTCATGGACTTGTAAAATGGAAAGAGAAAGCATAGAAAGCACTTATCACACTACCTAGCCCATATTAAACAGCTGATAAATGGTAAGTCTTATGATTTTTTATTGTGATCATTATTTTGGAAGCCCAGGATGAACTCTTTGGATGTATATGCATTAATGAATTAATCCTCTAAATTTATAGTGATAACGCATGGGTAGTTATCTAGACAATTCAGTTCAAAATGTCCACTGGGGGACTGGGGTTATTTGGTTTGGCTGTCATATATTGAGATAATTAGTTGATAGCTGAAAAATGCCTCTTTTTTACCAGCCAACAGCCAATAGATTTGTAATAGTTGAATCAGTGGCTACCCTGTCTATCATACTGCTAATTGAAAAAAAAAAAAAAAACAGGTATATATGGCTTCCTGAAAATCAATTAGAGACCCCATAATATGTTTTATTACCTAGAAAGGAAATTGAAATAGTGTAAATGTGATCATGCATTACAAGTGTTAATTCTATAGAATGATATAATGAATGTCTGAGAATTATAAGGGTATGTTGATTTTGTCCATACAGGAAAGTCAGAAGCTTCAAACTGTGTATATTCTGAAAATCCAAGGACATGGTGAAGAGGTGTCACTTTTTTTGGTGATGATTTTTAAATGTGTTGCTGATGAGAACAGCATGGCAGCAAGGTTATTTCGATCACATAGTTATTTTTCTCAGTGAAAATTATACAACTGACATTAAGGCTTGTAAATTAGTCTTTCATGAAATTAATGTGATTATATCAGTTCCTCAGGACCTAGTGATTCTTAGTGAATTGGGTTTTTCTCTCTTGTCGCTGGGAAGCTGAGACAGAGATTCAAAGTCAACTGTCTGGCTATTGCCCATCCCCCATCATCTGCTTGGAAAACCATGAGAGATCAAGCCTCTTTCTGCTTTCTCTGCCTGGCTCCCTTCCTGAAGACTGTAGGCCTGCCAATCATCAAGAAAGCAGAAGTGAGTGGGAGCATCGTAGGTCAGCAGCAGGTTTGGAATGTTTAATTTTTGCTGTTATCATGGAGAGAACAAGTTGGGCAATTGACCAACTCCCTGCTGAAAAGATAGCTCTCACCCTATGGAGAGAATCAGGGAGGCAAAAGAGCCTGTAGCCAAGTAAATTGCCTGCAAAGTGGCTCCAGTCATTTGAGGCTAAAGTGTAACATTCCTGGGTAATAGAACAGGCGCTTTTGGTCTGGTAAATTACTTAAATGTTACAAAAACAGAAACCCGGATTAGTCTAAGCCTGTGTAGTTTTTAATGCATCTTGTACATTTTCATCCCTTTTTGTTCTTCCTATTGTATTAAGCAAAATTTCTTTTGAAAAATGCAAGCTTGCCTTGATGGGGAGAAAAGAAAAATAACATGTTTTCACAAAGAGACTCAAATTCTAGCATTTTTAAGGGAAAGTCATGTAACCAACCCAGGGACCAAAAGAGGATCATGATAGAAGTATTGCATGTGAATGAACCTCAATATGGTATCATTTAAGGGGATAGAGTTAGAAGTTAGTAATTCTTTTCCATTCAGCCAACCCTTCCCACCAATGAAGAATTTAGAGGAACTGACTTTGGTCTAATCAAAAGAGACTTGTTTAATTATGAGATAGTTGACCTCTCAACTAGAGTTTAACTATAGCAGTGTTTGTGCTGTGTGTGTAACATGCATCTATGCACCTATGTTTGTATCAATAATTTTCAGAAATTGTGAGTATTCCTCAATATATGACAACTGTCAACCGAATGTTGTCTTCAAATGCTAGTTTTGCTTCTCTGGGTTACAGCTTTCATCAGTAAAATGAGAATAATAACAGAATATAACCAACAAGTTAGCAAAGAATATTCAAGAATTTATTTCTTAAGACCTTAAAACAAGGTTGCCACAAGTAAAAGAACAAGAGCTATTGTTAGACCTCCCGGTCTTTGCCCAGGACCCGTCGTCGCCAAGATCACCGAGACTCGGACTCGATGCAATTAGCAAGAGGATTTATTAAGCCGACGCGCCGGGGTTCAATCTCCACCCGAGGAGATGAACCCTGAACAATTGTTACAGAGCAGTTTATAAGCAAAAAATCATAAACAGGTGCAGTTGAGATGGAGTGTTTTGATTGGTTTACAAACTGTGGCCTTTCCGGGGATAGGTTCATTCGTTATTAGGCCTAAATAGCTAACTAACCTACAATTATGCTGCTTTAGTTGAATGGCCCGAGGCAATCAACTTTTAGCTTGACTCCTGGGGGCTGTATTCTTAAGATGCGAGTATGGTTCCCCTCTGTGTTTTTCTTTCCTTTTAAGACAGAGCCCTGATTTAAGATTAACAAAGAGCCCGAGGGTGCAGGTCTGTTTCTTTAGAGCCCCTAATAAACTTTTAACCTTTCTCCTTGTTCCCTGGAATGCTCCCGAAGAAGTCAGAAGACACTGTTCTCATACCTATGTCCCTAGTGGCGCCTCTCATGGTAGACTGATTACAGGCTAGGGAACAAATCAGGGCTAGAAACAATTTTTACAACCTCAGGCTGCTCAGACTGGTCTCCACACTATTAACTATTATTATTACTTGTGAATCTATTTAGTTACTAAGAGCTTTATTTAATTGTTAAATTTAGGCAAATTTATTTATTAATATAAACCTAAAGTATCAGGATGTTGTATAAATCCATGTCTTAAAAGTGAACATTATTTTCATGTAAATATAGAATGATCAGTTTCAGTAACTTCAGAAAAAGAAGTTCAATCTAATCTTAAAACTGACAACAATTATAATACCAGGAAAACAAGAAGTGGGGGCAGGAGACAACGAGAGACTGAGAGAGTTTTAAGGTACAGGGGAACTGTGAGGCCAGGAACTGAGAAGAACTACCAAAATATTGAGCTTCACATTTGAAGCAACTTAATTTTCCTCCCTCTCCTAATCTAGAAGTAGAGAAGGTAATCAGAATTGTTGAATTTTTTGCAGGGTTAGGGTAATAAAACATTAAGCTTAACATCTACCAAGGAGAGAAGAGAGCCAGTAAACCCTCCACAGTTTGGAAGAAAATTATAAAGGGATTACCATAGCAATAAGTGTGAACAAGCAAAAGCCAGCTCTTCTAGGGAAAGAAGCCCATCTTCAAGTCATTTCAGGGGTTGAAAGTGAACTAAATTTTCCAAAGACACCTACTTCATCTAGAAGATCAAATTGTAAACATCTGTGAAGAATCTAAGATTATCTAAGTACTCTTACCTTTTCCTTCAAATATAATCTCCAAAAAAACAAAAGAAGTAGGCATTCAATAAGGCAAGACACTGTTACTGAAAACTCAGAGTCACAAATGACAACTAAATAGATACATAAAGGTGTCAGAAATTGGAGTTATCAGAAATTTATTTTTAACTAACCATGCTAAATATTTTTAAGGAAATAAAATATATGCTCAAAAATTTATACAGAAAAGTCGAGTATTGAAAAATGGAAGTTGTAGAATTAGAAATTAATGATTGGATTTCAAAATGGATTTTATGGCTTTTGAAGAGAGAATCATGAATTGAGACATAGGTCAAAAGAAAATATCTACAATGTAGCATAGAATGAAAAATAATACACAGAGAAACAAAAGAGAGTATAACAAATCTAAAGAATAGTGAGAAGTTCTAGTATAAATCAAGATTGCTGGGAGAAATATTAATAACCTCAGATATGGAGATGACACCACCTTTATGGCAGAAAGTGAAGAGGAACTAAAAAGCTTCTTGATGAAAGTAAAACAGGAGAGTGAAAAAGTTGGCTTAAAGCTCAACATTCAGAAAAAGATCATGGCATCCAGTCCCATCACTCCATGGGAAATTGAGAAACAGTGGAAACAGTGTCAGACTTTATTTTTGTGGGCTCCAAAATCACTGCAGATGGTGACTGCAGCCATGAAATTAAAAGACGCTTACTCCTTGGAAGAGAAGTTATGACCAACCTAGATAGCATATTCAAAAGCAGAGACATTACTTTGCCGACTAAGGTCCGTCTAGTCAAGGCTATGGTTTTTCCTGTGGTCATGTATGGATGTGAGAGTTGGACTGTGAAGAAGGTTGAGTGCAGAAGAATTGATGCTTTTGAACTGTGGTGCTGGAGAAGACTCTTGGGAGTCCCTTGGATTGCAAGGAGATCCAACCAGTCTAGTCTGAAGGAGATCAACCCTGGGATTTCTTTGGAAGGAATGATGCTAAAACTGAAGCTCCAGTACTTTGGCCACCTCATGCGAAGAGTTGACTCATTGGAAAAGACCCTGATGCTGGGAGGGATTGGGGGCAGGAGAAGAAGGGGACGACTGAGGATGAGATGGCTGGATGGCATCATGGACTCAATGGACGTGGTCTGAGTGAACTCCGGGAGTTGGTGATGGACAGGAAGGCCTGGCGTGCTGCAATTCATGGGGTCGTAAAGAGTTGGACACGACTGAGTGACTGAACTGAACTGAACTGAACTGTTTTGGCCTTAGCAAGAGCAGTTTACTTGGCTTATACAGTTAATTATTCCACAAAGAAATGAAAATAATAAAAGAAACCTGTTATAAGATAAACTCTTTCAAAGATACATGATTAACACCTAAGGCACTTTCACAAACAAAAACTCTGCAAGGAATCACTGTGTTTTGTTGAAAAATGTCATGATACAAGTTTGAATAAATAAATTAATTGATGAAATCCAGGAAACAACCTGTCTTTATTTTTTTTAATTAATACTAAAACATGGGAAGAGAAACTGAATTGGTCAAAGACAAATAGTAAAATGATTTTTGAAGCCCGTAGCTGAATAGCATATAAATAGGAATATTATTTAGCCATGCAAAGGAAGGAAATCTTATCTTTTATAACAACATGGATGGATTTTGAAAGCATTATGTTAAATGAAATAAGTTAATTAGAGAAAGACAAATACTGTATGGTATCATTTATACATGGAATCAAACATTATAGAAACAGAGAGTAGAAATGTGGTTGCTAGAGGTTGAGAAGTAGGTTGGTAAAAGGGCACAAAATTTCAGCTATAAAATGAATAAAGTATAGTGTGCTATGATTGTTTATACTGTATAGTGTTACTGAACTTTGGTAAGAGACTAGAATTTAAATGTTCTTACAAAAATAAAAATAAAAGATAAATATATAAAGTGATGGATGTGTTAATTAACTAGACATCCTCTAACCAACTGAGCTAATCTGTCAATTGGCAAATTCATTTAGGGGAATATAATCCCTTTATAAGGGGTGTGTGTGTGTGTGTGTGTGTGTGTAAGTCACTCAGTCGTGTCTAATTCTATGCAACCTCATGGATTGTATAGCCTACCAGGCTCCTCTGTCCATGGAATTCTCCAGGCAAGAATACTGGCATGGGTTGAATTTCCTCCTCCAGGGGACCTTCCCAACCCAGGGATCAAACTTTGTCTCCAGCATTGCGGGAAGTTTCTTTGCCATCTGATCCACTAGGGAATTTCTTTATAAAATATATGATATATCAAATCACCATGACATACACTTTAAATATCTTATAATCGTATATGTTCATAATACATCAATAAAGCTAAATTTTTAAAGTATATAGTAACATAATTATGTACATATTTGAATAACTTGATATTTTCAAAAGAGTCAATATTAAGAACAAGCGGGTCATCTGGCCCTTGCTGATTTCTGCAAAATTTAGTGCTTATTTTGCAAATTTTTGTTTAAGTAGAATTTATTTTTCTTAGTGCTGAGTTGTGTTTCCATATCAATAAAGGAAGAAAGTGTATATTATGTGGTTTATTCAAATATTAATCTATATTCAAATACTCATTTATCAATATGGAAAGTTTATATGAAGTCAAAGATGTCCCAGTGTTTTCTCTTTCCAGATCAGAGTATTACCTGGTGAGCTATGTGTGAATCATATTATTCTATCTTTTTTTAATATCTATTTTTATTTATTTATTTGTCTGTGCTAGGTATTAGTTGTGGCATGTGGATCTCTAGTTGTGGCATGTGGGATCTCTAGTTGCAGCATGTGAACTCAGCTGTGGCATGTGGGATCTAGTTCCTTCACCAGAGATAGAACACAGACCCCCTGCACTGGGAGTGCAGGACCACTAGGAAAGTTTCTATTCTATCTTATTAAAATTGTTTTTTAATTCAGTTCAGATACCAAGAACAGCATATGCATTTCTGAGTCATAGGACACTGTCCTCAGTTCAAATAAAACTGTATCTTGTTCTAAATTCAATCTTGAATAACTGAGATAAGTTCAAATCCTCTCTTTCTTTCTCATTTCTCTTCCTTTTTTTTTCCTCCTTCCACTGAACCACTGAATATTAAGGTTATTACTCTTTATCTGTGTTCCTTATAAAATCTAGCTTATAATTATTTCAATTTCTGTTTCTCCTCACTCATTTAATCTAAACCCTAGAGCCATTTTTTATAAATGCAATATTATTGTTAGCTTAAGTTTATGGTGGGCATCTCTGGTGACTCAGACTGCAAGGTGTTTCCTGATGGCTTGCTGTGATCCTATAGTAGTTAGTACTCTGCGCCGTGGCCATAGAAACCTCAATTCCAACTCAAGTCAGAGCAAGAGCTGCATTGCTCATAAGCACCTCATCGATTTTGTGCCTCCCTGGTGGCCCATACTCCTGGAGAAAGTCATGGCAACCCACTCCAGTATTCTTGGCTGGAGAATCTCATGGAGAGAGAAGTCTGGCAGGCTATAGTCTATAGGGTTGCACAGAGTCAAACACGACTGAGTGACTAACACTTTCACTTCACCAAGTTTATAGTGGTATGAATATCAGTTGCACTGCATAAGAACTGGCAAACACGGCCATATTTTCAAATACTCAAAAACTATATATTCTAATTTATGTTCTCCAGAGAAACAGAATCAATAATATGTGTATGTGTACACATATATATATAGAGAGATTTTATTTATTTTATAGAATTGGCTAATATTATTGTGAAAGGAGGTCCAAAATCTGCAGTGTAGGCCCATAGGCTACCTGAAGACCCAAGAAAGAGATTCCATTTGAATCCAAAGGTGGTCTGCTGGCAGAATTCCTGCTTGCTTAGGGGAGGTAAGTCTGCATTTTACTGAGACTTTCAATAAGACTCACCCACATTATGGAAGGTATCTTGCTTTACTCAAAGTCCAACTATATATATGTTGATCTCATTCAAAACACACTTCCATAGAAATAACCATAATAATGTTTAACTATATATCTGGGCACCGTAACCCAGCCAAGTTGACACATAAAAGTAACCATCACAGGGATGGACGTTTCATCTATAGGTAAAATAGTGTACTGTGTAAGAGTTTATTTCCCTCTTCCATAACAGTTGTTACTGATCATAAAGATAACCTTGTGAAATCATCTTTATATATAACATATTCTTACTCAAAGACAGAACTAAATCTTCTTATGGATTCTGGCATTAAAATAATAGCATTAAGTCTGAGAAAATTATGTATATATGTATGTATGCTGGAGAAAGAAATGGCAACCCACTCCAGTATTCTTACCTGGAGAATCCCATGGACAGTGGAGTCTGGCAGGCTATAGTCCATGGGGTCACAGTTGGACACAACTGAATGACTATGCACATGTATATACACACACACACACACACATACATTGGCTTTCTAGGTGGCACTAGCAGTAAAGAACTTGCCTGCCAATGCAGAAGACATAAGAGACATGGGTTTGATCCCTGGGTTGGGAAGCTCTCCTGGAGGAAGGGATGGCAACCTACTCCAATATTCTTGCCTGGAGAATCCTATGCACAGAGGAGTCTGGCAGGCTGCCATCCATAGGGTTGCAAAGAGATACATGACTGAAGTGACTGAGCACACATGCACATACATATATCTAACAGATGCATAAATGATAGACAACTGATTGAAAATGAAAATAGCTGAGTGATATTGCTTAGCACTGTATCCCAATTTCTATTCTCCTTAGTCAGTCGAGATGAAATCACATAGGAACTACTTCTAGTCCTTGATACTTATTGGTTCTGAAGGGACCAGGGGTGCTGCTATTGGAGTGTCTTGTATGCTGTGTTGGAACATACTGTAATCTTCAGTGCACATTAACTGTGACATCTGACTTCAGGTGCAAGCCACGGACTTGGATGCCTATTCATTAACAGTCTGAAAATACCTGAAGTCCTCTGACAGTCAGATGCAGACATTTCATGAGTGACAGGATTTTTGCACACATTTTACTACTGCAGCAAAAAAAAAAAAGAAGAAGAAAATACCTTTTTTTTTTTTTTTAGGAAAAATCATCGAAACCTCTCCTTGTCAGAGTCGAACATGGAAGAAGTTTCCAAAATACTAATTATAACTGAATCAGTTCAGTTCAGTCTCGCAGTCGTGTCCAACTCTTTGCGACCCCATGAATCGCAGCACGCCAGGCCTCCCTGTCCANTCACAGGGCCTGGTGTGCGTCCTCTCCCGGCACATCTTCCTTGGGACACACTGACCCCCGACGTGCAACGCCCAGCCCTGCTCAGCCCGGGAGCCTCTCCTGCCTCGGGATCTGGGGCCTGGCTCTTCCCCGGAGCTTTGGCAAATATTTGTCAATAAATCAGGAGCAGGTTCAGCGGGAGGCAGGTGAGGGGTGGGGTCGTGACTCCTGGAGGTGCTCTGGGCCCCTTCCCCCATCCCCTGCGCCCCCAGTTCCTCCCACACTGACCAGACAGGCCTAGCTTTGCCTTTTGGCTCCGAAACTGAAACCCAGGTGGGAGAGACAGGGCTGGGGGTTGGGGGCGGCTTAACAGAGCTGCGGAGAAGCCGTGCAGGAGGGAAGGGTGGAGGGGGCTGGGGCGCCTTTGTCGGAGAAGCCTTCGGAAGCAGGGCCAGTCGGCGGTGTGTGTGTGTGTGTGTGTGTGTGTGTGTAGGGAGGGAGGGAAGGCACTGCACCCAGAGCAGCATGTGGGGGGGCAGCAGTGAATTGACAGACGTCAGGGAATGTTCGAGACTAGGGAGCACCCGGTGGGGAAGGGACTCCTCCACCCCGAGCTAGTGGGACCGTCGTGGCACTTGACCTCCCTGGGGGAAGCAGTCGGTCAGAGAGAAGGGACCTCATGGCCGGCCAGTCGGCAGGGCCGAGGTGGGGGCTTGGGGACCACCCTCGGTGCCCAGCCCCGGTGCCCACAGAGGGTGAGGACCTGGCAGCCTTCCCTGCCTGCTGCCGCCTGGCACAGCAGGGTTGGTCAGGAAAGCTTCTGGGAGCAGCCAGGTGGGCTTCCACAGGAGACCACTCTGTGGGGTTGCAGTGGACCCCAGACCCAACTGGGTCCCGCCTCCCCCCAGGCTGCTGCTCTGCTGGGCCCTCGGGGCCTTGTGAGCAAGTCCGCCATGCGTGTACATGTATGTAACGCATGCAAGTCCCCATCGCCGGCTCCCTGAGATCAGCCCTGGGATTTCTTTGGAAGGAATGATGCTAAAGCTGAAACTCCAGTACTTTAGCCACCTCATGCGAAGAGTTGACTCATTGGAAAAGACTCTGATGCTGGGAGGGATTGGGGGCAGGAGGAGAAGGGGAAGACAAAGGATGAGATGGCTGGATGGCATCATCAACTCGATGGACATGAGTCTGGGTGAACTCCAGGAGTTGGTGATGGACAGGGAGGCCTGGCGTGCTGCGATTCATAGAGTCGCAAAGAGTCAGACACGACTGAGCGACTGAACTGAACTGGCCCAACTACCTTCTCCCCACAGGATCCTCTCTCCACTGGAGAAAGGTACTCCCCATCCTGAACCTTAGGCAGAGCCTTAAGCTAATAAATAAGTGCTCAGGACCCAGAGTCCATGAGCCATGGGTTTCCATTGTGCCTGTACCACATTTTGCTTCCATGGTACAGGCAGCCTCAGATGTCCCCACAACTGCACATCACATGCTGGACAATTGCTTTGTAATGTTGATTGGATGTGACCAGTACTAGGTGTGGTCCTAGCCTGAGGGACTTCGAATCTGAATAAACCTCTAAGCGTCTTTGAAGTATGGTATTTTCCTTTCCTTTCATTCAGCGCTTCTTCTAGGCAGGTGTTGACATGTTTATTATTCACACAGAGGTCTCCAGGATACCATCTCACCAAACACTTCAAATTTATGCAGGAACTTCCTTCCAAGGAGGCCACAGCTCTTCTATTAACCACCACTGTTATCACACAGTTTGAAATGCAAGGAAATCACTATGTGAAAGAAAAGGGGAAGACAGATTTTCCTTTGTGGTTCAGCTAGTAAAGAATCTGCCTGCAGTGTGGGAGACCTGGGGTTGATCCCTGGTCTCCCTGGGAAGAGAGGGAGATCCCCTGGAGAAGGGAAAGGCTACCCACTCCAGTATTCTGGTCTGGAGAATTCCATCAATTGTATAGTCCATGGGGTTGCAAAGAGTCGGACACGACTGAGCGAATTTCACTTTCACATTTAGGAAAACCAAGGCAGGCCAAGGACAGCAGCTTTCATAAAGGCTCAAGGTCTTTCATCAAGGGAGCAAGAGGACGAGTCTGCACCTACAAAGGAGGAAAAATAACAATGAGACCACCCTCATGGAGGTCTGTGCGGGAAGTGAGGTGCCTGCCCGCATGCCTGATATGGCACCAGGACACAGTAACTTCAGGCCATCATCATAAGCTGTTAGGAAGCCAGAGTCTTAATGTGCACCTTCTCCATCACGCGAGTCACCCGAGCATCTGAGTAAAACAGTACAGACTTGAATGCATGGACCAGTCATAGCATCCCCATGTGGGAACCACAGAACTTCCATGAGCCTTGCATTTCTTCTCAGGGAAGTTATCTCATCAGCATCACCTTCCATAGGGCACAGCTCTGAAGCTTGAGAAAGATGCACATTTTGTGTAGGTGGGGTTCCAGTTTTCAGTCCTTCACTCTCTGCCTCTGCCAGGGGACTTGGTGGCCAGAGTGTGTTCCTGGCCCCATCAGGAGTGGAGTCAGCCATATAATCAGATTTGACCACAGGGATTCTGGAAGATTCTGGTGGAGGTGATGCATGCCAAGGCCATAGGTGCTAGGTGGTTTGGTTTGGCCTCCTTTTTTTTTTTTTTAAGATAATTTTAGGGTACTTCCCTAGTGGCTCTGTGGTAAGGAATCCACCTGCCAATGCAGGAGACAGGGTTCAATCCCTGGTCGAAAGATTCCCACATGCCTCAGAGAACTAGACCCATGGGCCACGACTACTGAGCCTGAGCTCTAGAGCCAGTGAGCTGCAACTGCTGAGTCCGTGAGCCACAGCTGCCGAAATCCACACACCCTAGAGCCTGTGCTCTGAAACAGGCTAAGCTGCCTCAATAAGACGCCCTTGCACTGCATCTGGAGAGTAGCCCCCAGGTCACCGGAACTAGAGAAAAGCTCTCACAGCAAGGAAGACGGAGCACAGCCAAAAATAAAAAATAAATAAAATTATTTTTTTCAAAAATCTCTTTTTAATGTGGATCATTTTTTAAAGTCTTTATTGAATTTGTTACAGTATTGCTTCTGTTTTATCTTTTGTGTGTGTGGTTTTGTGTTTTTGTTTTTTTTTTTTTTTTTTTTTTTTTTTTTTTTTTTTTTGGCCACAAAGCATGTGGGATCTTCCATCCCAAGCAGGGGTGGAACCTATACCTCCTGCACTGGAGGGCAAAGTATTAACCACTTGGATGGCCAGGGAAGTCCCTGCTTTGGCCTCTTGTTGGATTTCCTTAAGTAGAGAAAAGTTCCAGCTGTTACCACCATCCAGTCTCATCTAGAACACGTTTTAGGGTTAACAAAAGCAGGGTTATAAAAGCAGTAATAGTTCACGTGTATTAAGCTCTTACTGTGAGTCCGGGGCCTGCTCTCAGCCCTTTATATCATTTAGGTCACGTAATCAACTCCTGACAACTCCATGAGCCAGAGCTATTGTTATCCCCTTTTTCTATACAGCAACAAAGGCCCATGGAGGATAGGCCACTTGCCTAAGGTCTTCCAAAGGTCATGGGCTCACAGTTTAAAATCGTGTGATCTGACTCTGGGACCAGCCCGTTCACCACTGCAAATTACACAGTACCAAGAAATTGAGCACAAGAAGCACAGAGATGTCTCTGGAACGCAGACCTGTCTAGAAGCCATGTGCATCATGACAGAGAGCTCCAGGTACCGAGTAAAACCAGCTCTGAACCCAAACCCTGACTCGGGTTTCCCTGGCTGTGTGGTCCTAGCAGATGATCTGCTAAATGTTTCAAGACCTTAGTTTCCTCACCTGTGCAATGGGATAACATCAGCCATTCACCACTAGAATGTTTATGAAGATGAAAGACTGACGCTGAGTGATTAGTTACTGTCTCCCAGGCAGCCAGGCTGGAGGCAGCCCCCAGCAGAGAATCATTGCAGAACCCTGAGCATCTCTTTTGAAGAGTGGAGGGGGGAGGACAAGCGGCAAAAGCCCTGATGACAAACTTTTCCCACCGCTATGCTCGGTCCTAGAGCAGCTCTGATGAGGACAGAACAGCCCTTTGTCCTCTGACTGTAAAAGCCAATTCTATTGAATTTGGGTTTTCACTTTTAGATCAGCATCCAAAGGACTGGACCCCTGACGTCACTCCTCTCTGCTAACCCACGTTTAGAGGCGCCGAGGATGCCAGGCAGGGGCACAAGGCCAAGGACACGTCAGCGCGGCTGCCAGCAACAGAATGGGTGGCCTCAGCTCCAAGACCAGCCACTGCCTGACGACATCAGGGCCTGTTTGGTTTTCCAAAGAATAAAAATATCATTTATTTTAGCACCAACTTCCAAACTGGCAGAGCCACCCTCTCTCCATCTTCTAGGCCATCACCTTATCTTTGCTGGAGAGAAAACATCTGCATCCATCCATTTAACAGACTATTTATTAGGCTTCCCTGGTGATTCAGCTGATAAAGAATCTGCCTGCAACACGGAAGACCCGGGTTCGATCCCTGGGTCGGGAAGATCCTCTGGAAAAAGGAACAGCCACCTACTCCAGTATTCTTGCCTGGAGAATTCCATGGACAGAGAAGCCTGGTGGGCTACAGTCCATGGGGTCACAAAGAGTCAGACATGACTGAGCGACTCACACTTTCACTTTCACTTATAGGGATGAATCTGTTCTAGAACTCAGGGCTTAGCAGCTTTAAACCCTGACTTGGTGGAAGTCTCTGCTCTGAAGCTTGTATATCTGAAAGTCTCCAGGATGACTGAGAGGCCTGAAGAGCCTCTTTTTAAACACGAAAGGAACACACAATCCTGTGTTCAGATCTGAAGGGGTTGTTAAATTAGGCCATCACTACAGGGCCAACCTTGAAATATTGTCCCTCACCCCAGTGCCCTTCCTGAGGTCACCAGCCCAGGGTGACATAGGGAAGTAGGACAGAGTCTATAAATTATGATAACTCTTTGATTTTACTATGAGTTTCTAAGACAACAAAGTAGAAGCTCAACATCCAGAAAGAGGGCCTTGGCTTGCTGGCCTGTAGGCTAACCCTTCAGCCCCAGTTCATCAAGAAGCCTATAAAAAACCTCCACGAACACGCTTCAAGCGCTGCCTGACTCCCCTAATGAATGCAGAAACGTCTGCAGCGAAGGGTGATTTATGGGCGAGGGAATGCCAGGACCCGTCATTTCATCGTTTCTGTAATAAGACCTCAGGGCTGACAACTTTATGAAGCACAGTTGGGGCACCAGTAAGACAGACCACTTCTGAGGGAGTTGCCTCTAGGTTGTTCTGTGCATCTACTGAGATTTCATTTGCAAAAACACCCCGTCCAAGGTCAGGGATGCATATAAAATCCTACAGTTCCTGCATCTTCATATGCCATTTTTTAGAATCAATGAAGCAAATTTTATTGAGTGGGGTCTGATGACCCACACATTTTTTAAATGAGGAGATCTTTCTGTTTAAAAAAAAAAGAAAGAAAAAGAAAAGGAAAAACACACAAACTAACTTCAGATGGTGAGTTTGACCTCTCCTGGTCTGAGACTGGGGAGAAAAAAAAGAACTTAATTTTTTTTTCATCTAAAAGTTTAATAAAAATCATGTTTCCATTATTTTTGTGACTGTGTAAAGTCTCAATGCTCATTTCTCAATTTTGGAAAGAAATCAGCCCCAAGGCTATAAACTAACAGTTATCATCACTATTAAAAAAATATTAAACAGTCTGCACATTCTTTGTATTATGATGAAAATTGTAGCATGCTTTGAAATTACAGGGTGAAATCATTCTTGCAGCAAATGAATCCACACCTCAGACCCACGAATCTCTAGTTCTTGAGTCTGAAATTCTCCACACTCTGCCTTTGGATCTCATTTTTAGCACTAAAAGGAGAGAAGTTGAGGGGGAAACTCTTTTCCTCAGACAGCTATGGTAAAGGAAAATGATATATAATTGGTGCAGATGTGTCCAAAAAGGTGGTTCACCTGATTGGCTAACAATGAGAAATCTGACCTTGGTCACTGAGAAAACCTCAGTGTTCATTGGGTTAAGGAGCTTAGAAAGCTTCCCTTTCTCCCTAGTGATCCTTGCCTTGCCCATCCTGGCTCCCCCAGAGAGCTTTGGCTTCCTGTCTCCATCTGGTCTCTCTGCCCATCCACACCTTGCCATCAGTCCCCACCATCTTCAGAATGGGAAGTTCTACCCATGTCGCAAAGCAGATAATCAATCACGGGACAGGCAGAAAAGACAAGAACTTCTTTTTATATTTTTCTTTCCTCTACCTGAATGAGAAACAAAACTTTGGTCCTATTGTGATGCAAATAAGGGCTGTGGCCTTAGTGGTCGGCATGGCTGGTGGTCACGTGTCACCTCTGTTCCTTGAAGGATCCAGAGGGCAGAGGCGGAAGGTGGTGTCCTTACTCATGGGCTGGTTTTCTGGGTCTTGTGACATTGCAGTTCACATGTGCCCAATTTAGTGGATTTATGGATTATATTATCTGGTTTTAACTATGCTAACCCTTGAAAAATGGCTAGATGTCTTCAAAAAAAAAAATTCCTGAAAAGTACCATGGGATCAAAGTTAGTACTACTAATGAAGGCACAGCCAAGAGCCAGATGAAGCAGGGCTTGCATGCTCCTTTTTGTTCCCACATGCCTCCTCTGGGCAAATACAAGCTGAAACCGACAGCCCAGGACAAACCACGGGCCAGCCGTGTTTAATTACGGAGATCTTCTTCCACCCAGCAGAGGGTGTCCCCCTGAATCACGTGTGGATGCTGGGCCATCGAGATTTGCAAGACTTTGAGATTTTTTTACTCTCTTTCATCATCCTTTTTAATTCCTATTTTTTTCTGTGCATTTACTGTCCATAGTGTCTTAAAGCAGCAGAACTTAAGTTATTGACAAATAAAACAAGCTGGAGAGCCTGCTCCAAATTGGTTTACAGATCGGGGTATATATATTTTTTAAATAAATAAAATGAGGGACTTTCCTGATGCTCCAGTGATTAAGAATCCACCTTGCATTGCAGGCAAGATAGGTTTGATCCCTGGTCATGGAACTAAGATTCCACATCCCACAGAGCAACTGAGCCCGCCTGTCACAACTAGAGAAGCTGTTGGCCTCAAGGAAAGATCCTATATGATGTAACTAAGATCCCTGTGCCACAACTAAGACCCAATACTACCAAATAAGTAAATATTTTGTTGAATAATAACAAAATAAAATGAGAATGAAACCAGATATGCACTTCTCACGTGTCTCTTTTGGGGTTTCCCCAGAAATAATAGAGATGAGAATTCATAAGTAATCATTTATTTGCAAGTCCCATGATATACTGGCATCAAGGGACACAGCAAGATAAGGAAGAAGGTGGTCACAGCCTGGTCCATCATCAGGCATGTTATTCCGAGGGTAACAGGAGCTTGACCTCACTGGAGAATTTCTAGAGTCACTGTAGAAGTGACTGTAGCTCAGCGTCATCCCATTCAAGACGATAGAGAAGGGAGCTGGAGCATATATACTGGTATAAATATATATATTATATAGATGTATATATGGGATATTTACACCAGTATAAATACTTATAGCTGGTATAAATACCCCAGCGCCCATGAGTCTCTGGCAGACTGCTGCTCCCAAGGGAACTTTAATTTCCTGATCCTTCTGGCCCGTGTAGGAGAGCAAAGCAAGCCCTGAGGGCAGAGAAACTCTCCGATAAAGAATTGTAGATGATGGTCATTGGAAACCAAGCCAGTAGGTGCTGAAAGGTGCAGGTCAAGGGATGTGGATAGTGCTGGACTGCCTCTCAGAGAGGACCTTTAACAACACAAGTCATTTTCACTCACATCACTACATCGTTACTTATGAGCATTTTTCTTACCCCATCCTGCACGCTTGACATACCTGTGTGGTCTCTCCAAATACAATGTAAGCTCCTTAAGGTAGAAACCCCTTACACATAGTTTTTCCCTCTGGGCCTGCACAGGAACCAGTATACTGAGTGCAGCCAAGCATTTGGGGAAAGTTTGTTGAGAATCTACCTTTCACCATGCAATCTTCTCATCCTGGGAATATTAACAATATTAACAGTACCATTTTAGCCCTTGTGGAGGTTACACTTTGTTCATAGATACCTGGACACTTTATCCATCTCTGTTGGCCCTTGAACAGTTAGATTTTACAATAAGCAATACAATTGTATTGATTTTACAATACAATAAGCAACCTCAAATTTTTAGCAACATGCAACCACAAGGGTTTATTTTGCTTGTGACTTTGTGAGTTTTCTGGGACAACTCTGCCTCAGGCTGCAGCAGTGAAGTCAGATCCACTCCACGGGTCTCTCGTCTTCCTCCCTACCATCCCTGCCCCAGGACCAGAAGGCCAGAGGGCATGTCCCTCTCATCAGGTGGCTGAGGTCAAAAACAACAACAGAAAGATGTGAGATTTCTTAAGGCATAAGCTCAGAGCTGAGATGTTGTCACTGTCAGCCTAGTACCATTGGACAAAGCAAACTCAAAGGTCATGCCCAGCATCAAGGAGTAAGTAACAGACTGTCCCCATGGAGCTGGGGGACTGCAAGTCCCTTGACAAAGGATATATATGGAAGGGAGGGGTAAGACGCCAAGGTAAGTGTTCCTATTAACAATTTGAAGCAGAAACAAATCTTTAATAGCTGCTGCTATCATCACTGTTATTGTTCTTTCTGTGCCCCTTGGAGCTAGCGTGATGCACCTCCACTGATTTTCTGTCCTGCTTCATTCCCTGTGTTTCTGCATGAGGGATTAATTTTCCTCAGACTGCAGGTAGATTTCTCATGTGCCTGTCCAATCCAAGCACATCTTCCAAGACACAGTGATTAGCCTGGCTTGAGAGTGCCGAAGAATCTACCATCCTTCTGAGATTGCAGGTTACATTACTCTGGAGTTGCTGGGGCTATCTTCCTAACTAAAACTGGGAAGCAGGGAAAACACAGGAGAGATAAGAGGGTCAGCATACGGCTGTCAGTTCGAGACCTCGGCTCCTCCATGCCCGCATTGTCCAAATTCCTTGATGGCCCAAGAGTGAGGACACTTTCAAGGTTGGTTCTTCAGCTGCCTGTGTTAAAATCATAATAACATGGAGAGTGCTAAGCAGATGAACCCGTTCCTCACCTAAACCCACACTGCAATGCATCTCCTTCTCTCTTACATCACACAGCACTGTCTCTACGTCTCAAATTATTTCCACCCAGACGTGGCAACTATATCTTCAAGAAAGTGCTTTTTTATCAGTTTGCCTCTTTGAGTCAAACCTGTAAAAACGATACTGTTATCTTTTTTTGCAAGTGAATAACAGAGATTCGAAAAGTCAGGCCCCCTGGCAAGGACACGCACACACACATACACACACACACACACACACACACACGCATGTATGTGCGTTTTTCTGGGTCTTGGCTTTTCCATCCATAAATTAAGGGACTAGGTTATGAATCTGTAAACAGAAGATGAGCATTTTTAATGAGTAAATTTCAATTGATTTCTTTTTCTTATTATTTATTTATTTGGTTGTATCAGGTCTTTAATCTCTGAGATTTGTTGGGAAAGTTCACCTATAAATGGATGTTTCTCTCCAGCCAGGCTAAGGGGGTGGGGAACAGGTCCTCTTCACATGATTCATGAAAAGCCCACAGCCAATGACAGCACAGCCCCCAGAAGCCCCTTCTACTGCCCTCTGCCAACTTGCTACAGAGCCGCCTGTACATGGGATGGATCTCAAGAAAAAGGCATATTGTACACTCACGTCATAAATTTTACAAAACTGCTTCATGAAAAATAACTTCAGGTCCAGGAACTCTGCAAGAAAAATGTCCAAACTGTCTTCGAATTTAGGAACTTTGAAAAGCTTGCATACCAGCAGTCAAGACACAGTCCGTACATCTCAGAGCTTCAGTGTGCTGAACTTGGCCAGAAAACCAAATGCCCACTTTCTGGCAAACCACCCCGTATTCATAGGTGCGAGCTCTTAACTGGGCTTTGTCAAGTTGCCATAAACATATGGGCCCAGTTCCTCCAGTTCTCTAATAAATAATAAGTAGTTCGACTTATTAGATGAGTGTTAATATTCCACATCCGGAAAACCAAGAAGTTAAAGAGCAATAAGCACTTTGTAGGAAACTAACCCAAAACCCATCCATCTGAAATAGGCCTGGGCCAGTTAAAGCGGGCGGGCGTATGGCTTTTAGTCTGTTTATATTGTATTGTTTTGATTTACATTCAGAAAGTCAAGGCTTGTGTTTCCATCAGCATCTTGAAAGTAGAGTAAGTCCTTTGTCTTGGCTTAGGTTTCTTTCCAGAGCAGACCCTGGGGCAAGGCCTTGAATGGGGGTACTGGCTTTAGGAAGTGATCCCAGGATAGCGAGGAGGGGAAGCGAGCCACCCAGTGTGCACCAATGAGCTGTTTACCATCATGGGCATCGGGGAGTAGTCCTGCCACGGACCCTCAGAACTGCCCCTTGAGCAGACCTGCCCATGTGTCTTCAACACTCAACTCAGTGGTCGAGGAGGGCACCCCAGTGCCTTTCCTGCTGACCACTTCTGACCTGCTGACTCCTTCTGACCTGCCCAGTTTGAGGACCAAGCTTGCTCCTCATGTGGCCCAAAAATACTTCAGGAGATGAGACAAAGGAATCCATTCTGTAGGTGCCCTTCAGGGTTGGGGGTTGGGGGTGGGTCAGAAGGAGCCAACAACATCAGCTTCATGATATGTCTATTTAGGTTCATTGGCTCGATTGAGTTGATCTATACTTTTTATTTGTCTATTTCTATTAAACTTTCTGGTTTTCTTTTTCTCTTTGTCACATGGTGTCACTGTGCCTCATTGGAATTTGATGCCAACCCTCTCCCAGTAAGAACAGACACGGTCACACAGATGTGAATTTTCCTTCTTGTCGTAGGATTCTACAGAGCCCTGGAATTCCACCTCCTGGCACCCAGCATGAGACTTGCTCACAGAAACTGGCACCAAAAACAAAGTAAGAAAGAATAAAACAGGAAACCTCCCCAGTTACAAAAATCACTTCGATTCATTCCAGGATGATCATCGAATTGGACCAAACTAGGCAGCCCCTAGCTTGTGAAGGACAGGGAAGCCTGCTGTGCTGCAGTCCATGGGGTCCCTAAGAGCTGGACACGACGGAGCAACTGAATGGCAGCAACAGGAAGCCCCAGGCTACCCTCCGTAATGGGACACACAGCAGGAGAACCACCACCTCCCTTTTGGTGTGGAACGCAAAAAGTGCACCTTCTGCGGCCCACATAGCTTCCCATCAGACACACATGTGACCACAATCAGGAAGCCCTCAGGAGACCTTGGTCCCAGACCCACGGGGAGTCAGCCAGGTTGGAGACTTCATATAAAACGGAAGTGACTACCTGAAGAAGGGGGCCAGCCCCAGAGCCCAGGAGAGCACTAACATTCTGAATATGAGTTTGGAAGCATCATACCTGGGAGAGTCGGTGACTGGTCAGCCCTTCAAGCGCCAAAGGCACCAGTCCTCATTCTGGAGACCACAAGCGGTCCACCCAGGGAGGAAAACAGAATGGCGGCCCTGTTTTCAAAGGTTGCACAGTTTGACGAGGGAACAAGTGAGGCCATGAACTGTTACAGTACAGAGGAAATCTCCATGAGGGAGAAAAAATTAAGTGGGAGCTCAGAGTGGGAGGGAGAAAGCAAACAGAGGGCTTCCGGGCAGGTAGGGGCTCATGGGTATTTATGAGCTGTGTTTGGGAGGATTGTACCAGAAGCAGGGGGTGGGAAAGACCACTGCAGGCATTTGTAAATGTGAACAGAGACACAGAGAGCTGGAAGTGTGGAGAGGTTTTCGGGAAACAGACCTGCCTGAGAAGTCACCATGGAATAATAGAAGAAGTTGCAATAGATACATCAGTATCTTCTGAATGTTTAAAAAAATCTTCATTTATTATGTCTTGAATTATACACCATTCACATCTCTTTATCTCATTTGATCGATTCTGTCATATTTTAAATGTAATGAGAGATATGTCCCTACTTTATAGCTGAATACTGACTTTCAAATCCCTTAAAGAGTTTTAATCACATCCCCAATTTATCCCCCCTTCCTTCTTGGGGCCCTTGTGTCAGGCTGGGCCCGGAGACACCTAGAATTAGATGCCTCCTGCGCAGCAGGGTGTGGGCAGACACATGAGCTCCAGCCCAGAAGATGGCACATTCAGAAGCTTCTAGAACATTGGCTGGAGGACATCCTTTGTCCCTCCCTCTTCCTGGCCGAGAAGCCTGGTGAGCAGAGCCACTGTTTCAGCTTGGAGAGCCTCTCTCCAGAACTCCTGCTGCTGGATCTCAGGCCCTCACAGGAGCAGTGTGTGCTGGGGTTCATCACCAGGTCCCACACCCAGGAAGACCCTGCTGACCCTGGACCAACTCCCTCTGCATGCAGGATGTGTGCCCAGGGGACCACGGGGAACCCATTTGCCTGTGGACATAACAGAAGGATTTGCAGAGAAGTGATTTATGACCTGAGGGGTAGGTGTGTGCACACTTTGTAAAGACAGTGGCGAAAACAATCTTTAAAAAGAGTGGAGATATATATATATATATATATATATATATATATATCTCCTCACCCCAAGAGGAAACAGCCATAGGAGACCTGACCACAAAGAGAGGCCACTAGGCAGGGAATTGCCAAACCCTGGACCCAGAGTAGGTCTAAAAATCAGTCATGGGCTCTGAGAAGGATGGGCAGGGGCTTTTGGCCCTCAGACCCCCACCTGAGGGGAGGAGTGCAACTGGAGGAGGCTATGGCAGGGCTTCTAAAACCTGGAGCTGAGGCAGGGCCCTAAGGCCCCATCTAAGTGCAGTCATGTCCCTGCTGTAAGAACCCTTGAACTGCTTCTCTGTCTCCCTGTTAACCCCAAGACTGTGAGGGCAAAACTGAACTCACATTACAATCCAAGGGCCCAGCCACAGGCCTACTTCATTCTTATTAAACAGCTGGGGTTTACTAAGTGCCAGGTACTGATCACTCATGTGTTAGTTCAGTGAGTCCATCTGCCAAGTTGAAGGTGAAATTTATCAGCCTTAGTTTCCTGATAGTCTCAGTCCACCTGATGCAACACAATACCAAGGACTGGGTGGCTTAGAAGCAACAGAAACATGTATTTCACAGTCCTGGAGGCTGGAAGCTCAAGATCAGAGTGTCAGCATGGTCCGGTGGGGCCTTCCAAATTGCAGACCGGATGGAAGGGAAGGGCTAGTTCTCTGGGGCCTCATTTATGAGGGCACTAATTCCATTCATGAGGGCTCCACCCTCTTGACCTAATCACCTCCCAAAGTCCCCACCTCCTCCTACCATCATCTTGGACATTGGGTTTCAACATAAGAATTTTGGAGGGACACATGCATTCCAGTCATAGCACTGATGAAGAGACAGGTTCACAGACACTCAGCTGATGGAGTAAGTGGTGATACTCAGGCAGAAATTCATGTTCCCTACTCTACAGCCCACGTAACACACTACCTAGAATCACAATCCACGATTAGACTTCACTTACAAAGAGCTGCGTTTGTTTTGTTTCAAAATAAAAAGAGACTGAGTTCCAAGTTCCTCTCATCACTAAAACCTTTTAACTTAGTTTTTTGGGTCCTGAAGGTAATGAAAATTAGGCTGAGTGTTGTTGGTTTCTGGCTTCATTTCCCAGAGTCCATACCCCTCCCTTTCCTGGCAGCCTCCGCAGGAGGGCGGGCACCCAGCCACCAACACCTGGAGTTCCAGAGTCAACACGGGGGTGCTCACACATACAGAGGGTTGGTTGGCCTTTCCTCCTCAGGAAAACTGCAGAAACTTCTGCCTGCAAAAATGCATGTTGGACTGAGGGCAGGAACGCATTGCTTGTTCTTAGGGCTGGGGGTAATAAAGCAAAATCATTCAGGGACATCAGTTTTAATTATGTTCAGACAATTAAAATTTTTGGCCATTAGTAAGTGCCCCATGTTAATCACTTTTTTATTGTGCTGCAATATCTTAGTTACTGACCAGGAATCAAACCTATACCCCCCAACTTTGGAAGCATGGAGACTTAACCACTGGACCACCAAGGAAGTCCCTGTGTAAATCCTTATTTTTATTCCCACCTACAGATGATGGCCGGAATTTCTTTGTCATCTCATACTTAGAAGTGAAGTCACAAGGTGAGAACCTGGAGATCATCTTCAGCCCTTCTGCTCATCTTGTTCTGAGTACCCACAATGTTTAAATTGCAATCAAGCCTAAGTGCAAAATCTGCCCCCAATTTTCCCTGGTTTTAATTTCTATCACCTTAGCCCAGCTGACACTTCAGCTGCTAGAATCAGCTCATCATCTGCCCCTAGGCCACCAATGCTCTCGTTTCTTTAAGCAGAGACCTCACTGCTCCTCAAGCAGAGATCTCACTGCTCCAAGTCTGTGATGGCTCCAGTCACTTGCACTCTCATGTCTTATTGTGGCCTTTGAGGTCCACAGGGTGGGGTCCAGATGGCTTCCCACCCACAGACCATCACAGTGCTTGCTCTGCCACACTGCCACAAGCACTCAAGCCCTTGCAGGTCCTCACGCCCATCCTGTCCGTTCACCAACTTTAATGTCCTCTTGTGGGCACTGCCCAATTCCTCACCCACCCCATTCATGTCTGTGCAAAGCTTTCTCCTCTTTAGACACTCAACTCAAACGTTACCTCTTTTCCATCCTCTAAGCCTTCCTCCTTCCTAGTCCATCACATTTCAGTTCTCCTACCACCTCTTGTTCACCATCACCTCTCTGTTTGTTTTCCTTTCTTAATTGTCTGTACTTAGAGGTCAGGAGGACTGTTCCCTGCTGGTCTTTGTGTTTTGCACAAGGTAGGTGCTCAGTAAACATCTATCTGGATGAATATATTTAGAGGCTGTCTGAAATTCTCACTAATATGTAAATGATTGACATTTCTCTTGAGAATGCTGCTAGTTTCAAATACAAGAGGGAGAGTCCAAGACGTTTGGTTGTCCAAATCAAGTTAATGTTGGAGGGAGCCAAAAAGAAACATTTTCCAACTTCAAAATGTAGCTTGCCTATGGAACTGGTAGCGCTGGGTTGTCCAACGAAAAGACTGATCTTTCCCAACTCTGTTAACTCAGATGAGAGAAGAAAGTTAATTTTCCCTCTCGGAGATTCTTGCCAAGGTTGTGATTTTAAGGACTTTCTAAGCCTTTTATTTGCAATTCAGTTTAACTGCTTTCTAGGGCCAGAGATTTGCCTGCTGGGTTTCCCAGTCCCCAAAGAGTTTTGAAACACAGAGTTAGTAATAAAAATTAATGTGTCACTCTTTAGAGGCAGAGGAGAGGGTCAGCTGTGTGGAGCCAGCGATGATGGTGTAGCTGAGGAACGGGACTAGTCAGTGATTAATGAACAGATCTGAGCTGGCAGGACCAGATACAGTGTCGCCTCTGATTCAGTTTTGTTTTTGCAAATGTGGGACTCATGCAAACAAGACGAGGAGGGATGCTGTGTGCCAGGCATGTGGGAGAAGTGTCTGCACAGCTCAGCTCCACCACCTCCTCGTTGGCTTGGAGGCGCTCCTGGGTCTCTCCCTCGCTAATGTTTTTGCATCGTACGGTGGTTTCGTGTTGTGGATACATGTCCAGTGTTTACTTGGACGAAGACACCTGATTCATTTTGCTCAGAGTCCCTGTTCAGTTTGCAACCTACCTCTTCAGAGGCAGAAGGTGTATGAACTCACTTTTCCCACCACCTTGTCTCCAGGGCATCTTTACAGGTTGCGGTTGGAAAACCCAGCACCCTCCCAAGTCTGGACATAGGCACTTGTTATGACTGATGGGCAGCGGCACCCAGAGTTACTGAGGTTCAGCTGGAGCAAGAGGACAGGGGTGGACAGCTGGACGGGGCTCTGGGAATAAAGCCATGATGGTGGTGGAAAGGTTGAGATGCTGAAGCCTGGAGTTACTGGATCTAGGGACAAACATCAGTTACAGATGGAAAATAGATGTTCTCTTTCAGGATATAATTCTCTAGAGGAATTTAAATAATATAATTTTCTTTTTAAATTAATTTTCTTTGAATTATAGTTGCTTTACAATGTTATGAATGTAATCTTCTTGAGCTGAGAAATTACGAAAAGGACCAAGATAAAGGGGGAAATGCCTCAATGATTTGGTTAGGTTTTCTCATTTTCTTTAATGATATAATATTGCCTTTGGAGAAGGAAACAGCAACCCACTCCAATATTCTTGCCTGGAGAATCCCACAGACAGAGGAGCCTTGAGGACTTTAGTCCATGGGGTCACAAAAAGTGACCAGGCATGACTTAGTGACTAAACAACAGCAATAGACTTGCTGCCATAATAAAAATAATTTAAGTTGGCAAAGTTATGACCTTGTATGTAAATCCACAACCTATTAACAAAAGACAAAAATTCTTAGGTTAGGTACTAAAACCATTCTCAGGCTTTCTGAAAATGGAAAATACCAACCAAGCAGGAAGGACTTCTTACATTTCCAACACTGTGTTCTGCGCTGTGACAAATGGAAGACATCCATGACATCATGTTTTGGATTCCTTTTTATGTAAATAAGCATTTTCATATTTTTTGTATTTTATCATATTTTAAAATGATAACAGAATAGTCTTTGTATGATAACCACCTACTACTCTATATATGGGATATAACTCACTTCATGCATTGACATTTTTAATTGTGCTTGTATTTTTATATTTTTATTTTTAAGTGTACGAGAGTGTGTGTTCTTGTCCAGAGGAAACGTTCTTACCCATAACATTTTATTCAGCTGTTAATTTATCTAAAGCTTTCAAAATGATTGGATTAGAGGGTCACCTGACCCAAAGGCATTTGTGCATATGTTGACCAAAGATTGATGAGATAATCCAGCTCAAAAAGCTCAGACCAATAGAGCTGATAGTAACGACCTCAGCCAATCAGAAAACAAAGACTAAAGAACAGAAAGGATTTTGGCTGCCTGGCAAAGTACCCAGAATATACTGACTAAAATCACCATTTTATTAAGTTCATGGAGTCTCTGCACCTCAAGTTTGGAAAAGATACAGCAATAAAGTGGCTTTTTTTCTGTTCCATGGTGCCTGGCTCCTTAGCTAAGAAGACACAAAGACTGAGAGTGCCTCAACATCTGGGAGCTAGAATAATATTTATTGTTGTTGTTCAGCCACTAAGTCATGTCCAGCTCTTTGTGATCCCATGGACTACAGCACACCTGGCTCCTCTGTCCTCCAAAGAATCTCCCAGTGTATTCATGTCCATTGAGTCAGTGAAGCTATCTCACCATCTCTTCCTCTGCCCCCTCCTTCTCCTTTTGCCTTCAATCTTTCCCAGCATCAGGGTCTTTTCCAATGAGTTAGCTTCTTTGCATCAAGTGGCCAAAGTATTGGAACTTTAGCTTCAGCATGGAAGTATCTTAACATCTGACTTCCTTTTAGGGCTTCAGTTGGAGCTGCCAACCAAGGCACCTACACAGGTCGTCTGTTTGTGTGGCTAACTTGAGCTTCCTCATAACATGGCAGCTGGGTTTCCGGAATGACTGCTCTAAGAAAATAAGACACAAATGCATAACATTATTATGCTCTCCTCTCAAAGTCGCACAGCATTACTTCTCTACTCTATTGGTCAAGGAAGACTCAGAAGTCTGCCCATTTTCACGGAGGAAGGACACAGACCCCACCTCTTAATGAGATGAGTATCAAGGGCAAGGTATAAGAGCCTGTGGGATGAGAGAGATTGTTTTTAAAAAATCACAATATGCAAAAATAAAGAATGGAAAGATAAATTTTAAATATTTTAGGGTGGTTGTTTCTAGCCTTAGCAGCATATTTCTTCTTTGTCTATTTTGCCAATTTTTTTGTCCACTCCATGCCACTTGGGGGATTTCAGTGCCCGACCAGGGATTGAACCTGGGCCACTGAAGTGAAAGTGCCACAGCCTAACTACTGGACCACCACGGAACTTTTTATAATGAATACTTACTGATTCTGTGATGAGAAATAGCTATTTTTCTTTTTAAAAGATCCCATATACTAAAAGTGGCAAAAAGAGGAAATTAACAAAGAATAAAACTCTAAATGACAAGGTTATGCTTGCTCTAAATCTTAGTTCTTTCAAATATAAGTAAATATATGATGCTATATCTTAGAGTTTAAAAAAAATCTTACTCTAATTCAAGGATTTGGGTGCATGTAGCTTATTTGAGTTGAGAAGGCAATGGTACCCCACTCCAGTACTCTTGCCTGGAAAATTCCATAGATGGGGGAGCCTGGTGGGCTTCAGTCCATAGGGTGGCTAAGAGTCGGACACGACTGAGCAACTTCCCTTTCACTTTTCACTTTCATGCATTGGAGAAGGAAATGGCAACCCACTCCAGTGTTCTTGCCTGGAGAATCCCAGGGATGGGGGAGCCTGGTGGGCTGCCGTCTTTGGGGTCGCACAGAGTTGGACACGACTGAAGCGACTTAGCAGCAGTAGCAGCAGCAGCAGCTTATTTGAGACATGATCCTATGAAGCACTGCTGGGTGGAGGTGAGTTAGGGGAGGGAAATAGAGAAGAGACAAATCAAAAAGATAAATAATTGAGATAATCTTTAAAAATGGAAAATAAGGGTGTGGCAAGAATAATGTTTGGATTGGAATGTGCCTGGTGGTTTTCATTTCTCACATGGTCTTAGCTGGTGCTGGTACAGGTTGCTGCACATCTCACTTTTCCTAGTGTAGAACTTCTTTTTCCTAGAAATGACTTCCCTATGACATCACAGAAGGACAAACGCGGCATGGTCCCACTCATGACAAATCTAGCATAGTCAAACAAATGTACTTCCCTAGAGGTTCCTTTAGGAGAAGTCATTGGATCAATTAGATGCTAATACATTTGTGCCACTTAATTCATTTAGATTAGACAATCTTAGCAGAAGAGATTGAATCATTCCTCTTATCTGTTCCCTTGGCCAAAAATTGAGGAAATTTTCAGCTATGTATGAATACAAAGAGGAAGAAATTTCAGAGCACAGGCCAGTCTTCAGTGATACCACCTGTCGCATTTCTTTGGTGAGAAATTTTATTGTATGTGTTCAGCCCCGTGGGATCCACCCACCAGCCATGACCTTGGCTGACAGCCATTAAGTAAAGTCCCTTCTACAAAATGGGACACTTTTTAGTGACTATCTTTCTGAGAAACTTTCTCAAATCCGTGGAATATTCTGATCATCTTTGAACTCAATAAAAGCTTTCACTTAAGTAACATTACTTGTGATATTCTGAGACTTTGTGGCCATTGTACGGAGGTGGTGGTGTTCAGTTGCTCAGTTATGTCTGACTCTCTGCCATCTCATGGACTGCAGCATGCCAAGCTTCCCTGTCCTTCACTATCTGCCACAGTTTACTCAAACTCATGTCCAGTGAGTTGATGATGCCATCCAACCATCTCATGCTGTGTCATCAGCTTCTCTTCAATCTTTCCCATCATCAGGGTGTTTTCCAGTGAGTCAGCTCTTGACTTCAGGTGGCCAAAGAATTGGAGTTTCAGCTTCAGTGTCAGTCCTTCCAATGAGTATTCACGGCTGATTTCCTTTAAGAAAGGGCAATCAGTTCAGGACATAAAAACATTCAAAATGGAAACAATAGTCACAGAACACAGAAGCTGGCCGGTTCAAAAAGGAAAGAATGTTCAGTTCTTATACATAGAATACCTGCTTCTCTTGGCCATTCTTCTTGGCTGGTTGGGAGAAGACAGAACTCAAAAACAGACTCAGAGCTAACCTGATCACAGGTGGCCACATGCACAGAGACCTCACCAGAACTTAACTTGTCATGGAAAAGTTGAGCCTCTACCTCCACCTACGAGCTTTAGATATGCCAACTGCCCCCCTGAGCATGAAACCTGAGGCTCCAATTTGAGGATACAAAACCCATACGATCATCATTATTATCAACATTAGCCACATGGTCCAGACCTGAGCCATCCAATTGGATAACTACTACCTATGTGTGGCTCTTTAAATTATTTAAAATTAAATAAAATATAAAATGTGTATCCTTGGTAGCACTAGTCAATTTCAAGTGCCCCAGGGGTATGCAGACCTGGAGGCTGCTCTGCTGAACAATCCAGAACATGACATATTTCTAGCATTGCAGACATTTGTATTGGACACGCTGGTCTACGTGTCGCCTGTGTGCAGGCACTTTCCATGTGTTACAATGCTTAATTCTCACAAGAAACCTGGGAACAAGGGTTTATTGGCTCTACATTCTAGATGCAGAAATTGAGCTTCAGAGGCAGCCAATATCACCTCAAGATCTTCCAGACATCTCTCCTGAGCGCATGTCCATCCCTCTCGGATGGGCCTGCACTGACAGCATGTCTCGGCGCCAAAGCCGACTTTCCCCCACATTGAAGGCTGGGAAAGAAATTAAGGTCTGAAACCCTCCCCTGCTCAGACTGCCAAAAGTACTGGCTTGAAGTTGAAGTCCATTTTCAACTTCACTGTTGTTGGAGGAAAAGCAAGGCGGTGTGGGGACATCATCATTTGTTTCTCCAGTAAGTCATCCTTTTTCAACATTCCCACCAGAAATGCTCTGGTTTCTGTTTGTTTTAATATGTGGGGTTGATCTGTTCAAGCCCCAAACATGCTTTTCCATATGCTTCTCTTTCCCTGTTTTTATATTTCCTTTCAGTACAAGTGCTAAATCTGTGCCATATTTTTATTAGTTTTACACTGATGTTGTTGACATTTTTGAGAGCTATTTGATGTCTCAGAAATTCACGAACATTTTCCTTGCTCTTTTGAAACATTAAAAAAAAAAAGCGAAAGCAATAAGAGACCCGTGTTCGTATGCAGATCAACCACTCTTACCCAAAGGCATTTCAACTGGGTCTGATCGGTTATTTATTAACCTGCTATTAATCCCTGCAGGAAAATATTTTCTGTGACATTCTCCCTGACAGCCGCTCCCACTCCTCAGAGTTTGTGGGAAAGAGAAATTGGAGGCGGTAAGATAATCAAGCTTATCCTACAGTCAGGTCTGTGCTCTCCTGCCTGAGCCGGCTGCATCTGCATCACAAATTCTCGCCTGCATGTGATGCAGGTGGGTCACATGAGCTACAGCTGAGCTGGTCTCAATGATTTGTGAGTCTTTGTATTTGCACACATGTGGCCATGAGGGACCTCTCTGGCCAGGCCAGCATTTTTTCCCTACATCTGTTGGTTAATCGGAAATCCAAATGTACGAAACAGCACTCATAGAGCCGAGATGCAGGACTCCTCAGGCTGGAAACAAAGAGTGTGTGACACTGATTGCAGCTCAAGTTTCTCTTCACACAAGTGAAATTTACCATGTATCTTTTGAATGAAACCCACATCTCTGACCAAGCATGTTCCAGCAGGCAACAGGAGCCAAGTAAAGCAGTTCAGTCCTGTTGGAAACCATGGCCAACTGCAATGTTTCCTTCTCTGTCTGCTTCTCATCCCTCTCCTCTGTGTTTTTGACTGTCCCTTGCCTTCCTCACCTCTTCTCTTTCTTCCTAGCTCCTGCTTTCCCATGGCTCCAGTTTCCAGGAGGAAGTCCTGTGTAAGATGCTGGGTGGATGGACAACGTCTTCTGAAGCATCTACTTAGGTTCCCTTGGCAACTCCTTTACCTGCCATCCTATTGCCATTCTCCAGTCACAGCCAGACCGTTCTCTTGGACTCACTTAAAATGCACAAATACTGTCCTCTAAAGAAGGATGATTTAAAATTAATTAAAGCTCCTTAAACTTTTTTTTTCATATTTATTTTACTTATTTCGCTGTTCCTGGTCTTAGCAGCACATGGGCTCTTAGATCTCCATCCATGGCATGAGGGATCTTTCAGTTGCAGCCTTCCAACTCTTAGCTGCAGCATGTGAGATCTAGTTCCCTGACCAGGGATCAAACCTGCATTGGGATCACAGAGTCTTAGCCACTGGATCACCAGGGAAGTTCTCCTAAACTTTTATATGGAATATTTTCCTGGGGAGACAGACTCCTAAGACAAGTAAAGGGCCAGAAAAGTCAAGAAGGCTGAAGTAAACCCAACCTACCTCCAATTTTGGCCTGGGGTTTGCTGGTGGCAATCCTCTATGTGGTTTGCTCCTACAACTGAGAATTCCATCACACTGACTCTTGCCAGGATCCTTAAGGCCTCAAGGAAAATACAAGGTCCTGACAAAGAAGAGAAGGCATTTTTAAAAACAGAGTGGTGAATCCTAGCATCTTGTTATGGGGCCAACAAGATGCACATGAGCTGTTGCTATTCCAGGAAAGAGAGAAGAAAGAAAAATAAAACCTGTTGGTGGTGACTTCAGATGGCCTTCTGTGTGTGCAGGGCTGATGATCTGCCGTGTCTCCCATCTAGCCATATGGCCATTTGCAGTCCAAGTCCCTGGCCAGGCTATACTTGTTGCTAAGGATCTTGAGCTTCACTTCTGGCTCAGATATATTAAAAATATCATTCTGTTTGGCTTTAACGACCACTCTATACACCAGTATAGCCCTTGGAAGGCTCCAGGCTGCTGAGAAGAGAAATGACAGCTGAAGTTCAAGTAAATGGAAAAGGAGACAGGCAGCTCCTGTGACTGGAGGGCTCCAGGGATAATTAATAGTGCTTTCCGAAAGCCCCTGCTTTGCTCCTCTCTCTTGGGCATCCAGCATCCACCTTAAGCCAGGTTCTCCTCAGGGCCCAGACATCTGGACTCATGCTTCCTGGCTCTATCTAGCAGGGGAGAGACATGGGATTGCTTCCAGAAGCTCGCTCAGAAAAGCAAAGGGAACTTCCCAGAAACTCACAGCAGAGCTTGCCTTGCAAATCACCAGCCCGGACCCCATCAACTGTCTCCTCCTGGACCATGTTGGGGAAGGGCTATGAGATTACCTGTAGGACAGCCAGGCTCACTCAGACCTGGAGAGGATGCAAGCTCCAAGGTAGGAAGTGGTGAGTGCATGGGCAAATGGTGGAATTCTGCCAACCAGAATAAGGAGGGGGTCCTGTTTACAAAGGCCAGCAAGTCCATTGCCCTGTGCATCTCCATCATGCCCACTTCCTGGAGTTGGGCTAATGTCACTTCCTCAGGATCACACGCAACATCTCCTGGACTAGGGACCTCAGAGTGCAGTCTTCCAGCCAGTGCTGTGCACAGGCTGCCTGCCCTGTGTCTGTGGGAGAGAGCCCAGAAATGAGGAGGAAGCATTTAACCACTTTACAGAGTAATTTCATGCCTGTGAAATCTAACAATAACCAAATTGGGGCTTGTATTTTGCATGTCTTTTTTATTTCATTTTTCTAGTAAGTTACTTCGTTGTCCTTTCCAAAGTATTGTTCGATGATGGATGTTTTTAATGTATCAGCTGGTCCTCCCCCATGGCTTCCTGTCCCCTCTACAGAATGTGCAGCTTTAGAGGGAGGCCCCAAGATCAGGAACCGACCCCTCACTCAATGCCTGAACCCAGTTGGCTCTCAGTGTTTGTTGAATGAATAAATGAACAAGCAGCAAAGTCCAGGTTTTCAAATTCCAAGTTCTAAGCTGCCTCAACTGTGCCCCTAAGGAGGCTGAGAAGATGAACAGCAACTATGTAACGTGGTGGGAGACCTGATCCGTAGACAGAGCCAAGGTTGTCTAGGAGGGTGTGACTCTCTGCTGGATGGGAGGTTATAAACATGAGGGACTGATGACTTCGGATGCCCTGGGAAGCCCAGCCTCTGGACAAGTTCTGACCCTTGCACCCAGCTCCCTGAGGATGCAACACAAGCTGCTGGTTTGGGGGAGGAGAGGCTGGGGAGGACTTGGGTGGAAGAGAGTGGAAATTCTGTGGGAATTCTGTTTTCTGGTCAGAATGATTCGTGTTGCTCCAGAACTCAGATAGCCAGACAGACCTCTTTAAAAGTCACATTTGCGTTAGTGAAGTCTGTGCAGTGGGGGAAGGAAGAAAGGTTGTCACTGCTCTGGTGAGAATTTTGAAAATGGCCTTTATTAAGTCTGAGAGTAGATGCTCCCGAATCCACGTGGACCTCAGAGCTAGCTCATTCATATCATCACCCCTATTTTACATCAAGGAACCAACAGAGTTATTGATAGAAAAGCCAGTGATGCATTGTCCTTCTACTTACAAAGTATTATGTTTAAATCATCTCACATCCTGGCAGGTCATGAAGTGGGCACCACCCTCCCTTCTGTCATCCACTGTTCCCTCAGCCAGGCCAGGATCTGCTGGCCAAGGGACAAACCACCACTTTCTTTTCCTTTTTAAAAAAATTTATATTGGAGTATAGTTGATCTCCAATGTTGTGTTAGTTTCAGGTGTGTAATGAAGTGATTCACTTATACATGTACCTATAGTCACTTTATTTTTGGATTCTTTTCCCATATCAGTCATTGTATTGAGCAGAGTTCACTGTGCTATATAGTAGGTTCTTATTAGCCCTCTATTTTGTATATAGTAGTGTGTATATATCAATCCTAATCTTCCAGTTTTTCTCTCCTCCCTTCCTTCCTGGTAACCATAAGTTTGTTTTCTAAATCTGTGACTCTATTTCTGTTTTGTAAATAAATTCATTTGTGCTATTATTTTAAGATTCCACTTGTAAGCAATATCACATTCAACAAAACACTAGCAAAGCAAATCCAGCGACACATTAAAAGGGTCAGACATCATGATGATACACCATGATACAGGAGGACACACCCGGGGATGTAAGGGTTTTTCAATAAATGCAAATCAATCAGTGGGATACACCACCTTAAGCCAGCATCCACCTTAAGCCAGGTTCTCCTCAGGGCCCAGACATCTGGACTCATGCTTCCTGGCTCTATCTAGCAGGGGAGAGACATGGGATTACTTCCAGAAGCTCGCTCAGAAAAGCAAAGGGAACTTACCAGAAACTCACAGCAAAGCTTGCCTTGCAAATCACCAGGCTGGACCCCATCAACTGTCTCCTCCTGGACCATGTTGGGGAAGGGCTATGAGATTACCTGTAGGACAGCCAGGCTTACTCAGACCTGGAGAGGATGCAAGCTCCAAGGTAGGAGGTGGTGAGTGCATGGGCAAATGGTGGAATTCTGCCAACCAGAATAAGGAGGGGGTCCTGTTTACAAAGGCCAGCAAGTCCATTGCCCTGTGCATCTCCATCATGCCCACTTCGCAGGGTCGGCTAATGTCACTTCCTCAGGATCACACGCATCATCTCCTGGACCAGGGACACTCAGAGTGTCCCTGAAGAATAAACAAACAAACTGAAGAATAAAAGCCATATGATCATCTCAACAGATACAGAAAAAGCTTTTAACAAAATTCAACACCCATTTATGATAAAAACTCTCCAGAAAGTGGGCATAGAGGGAAGCTACCTCAACATAATAAAGGCCATATATGACAAATCCACAGCTAAAATCATTCTCAATGGTGAAATACTTAAAAGTATTTTCCGTAAGATCAGGAATAAGACAAGGATATTCACTCTCACCACTTTTATTCAACATAGTTTTGGAAGTTCTACCCACAGCAATCAAAGAAGAAAAAGAAATAAAAGGAATCCAAATGGAAAAAAAAGTAATAAAATATTAATAAACAATCACTCTTTGCAAATGACATGATATTATACACAGAAAATCCTAAGGATTCCACCAGAGTTCATCAGTGAATTCAGTAAAGTAGCAGTATACAAACAGATACACAGAAATCTCTTGCATTCCTATACACTAACAATGAAAAATCAGAATGAGAAATGAAGGAAACAACCCCTTCTACCATGGCATCAAAACGAATAAAATAAAAGTAATAAACCTAAGAAAGCAAAAGTCCTGTGATCAGAAAACTACTATGTGCTTACAAAAGAAATCTTTCCTTTCAAAGGGAAACAGTAATGCCACTGACTGCTGGAGAACCCTCGCTGACTAGAAAAGAAAACTTTTCCCTCTCCTGTCTCAAAAGCCAAAGGAAGCTTAAACGAGGTGAGCGAGGGGAAAACAGGAATTTCAGCACTCTCTGCTCAGGAAACCCTCTCCAGTTTCTTTCATCTATTTCCTCTTAAATAGCTGAGGAAAACAATGCATTTACATGAGTAAACAGCCGCTTTCATTTCAAATAGGGGTTTAATCTGTTTACTTAAAGGATTTAAAGCAAATAATTCAAAAAGCCTTCCAAGATGCCAGCCATCATTTTTTCCCTTTTAAAAAAGACTGGGAATACGCATGAAAATTAGTTTACAGATTATTAAAGGGCAAACCTTGCAGGATGTGAATATTTAGTACAGTAGCAGGCTGGATCCCTTCCCACTAAGTGGACAGGGCTCAGTTCCCAAAAATCCTAGCCTCTCCCCTACACACATTCACAACACAAAACACACACACCACACATACACACACTACACAGTACACATAACACAGAAAAAAAAACACAACATACATATACACACACCACACACACACACACACATCGTACACAACACACACACACTTTGGCATCATATCCTAGGTGCTAAACAAACTATAATAACTCCTGGGTTTTAGCATTTCTTTTCACTTTGATGTAAATTACATTTGTGTATCCAGAGAAGGGACCTGAATTCAATCCCTAGGTCTGCAGAGAAAGAAGCAGAGAGCTAGGATCAGAGACAGAGAAATAGATCAGGAGCAGCTGTAGGAGCTGCTGGAATTTTTCTAGTTCCTACAGCCCGTTACTGCCTGGCTCTGCAGCTCCCCTTGTCTCTGAGCTGTCACTGTGTCCCTTCAATAAACTCCACTTGATACTCATGCTTCACGGTCTGCTCCTTAACAACCAAGGGTCTGTGGCAGGAGCACTGCTGTAGAGTCAGCACTTATCTGGGGGCCAGGAACAGTAGGATCTGGACAAGTACCTCTGGACTAGCTGACTCAAGTACACAATATCGATGGCCATTCGATTGACCAGTCTGCTGGCTTCTTCAGGCTTCTAGAAACAAGGGGTTTGTCCTTGGTGGTTTTAGCTTCTTACTTTGTTAGTAACACTGTCACGTTTGTGTACTCGGATGACAAAGTCAAATGTTACAGTGTGAAAGGAAGAAGCATTTGATCCTAATTTATAGAGATGCATCTGGTAGAAGACAGACCAATCCAGCTCCCTAGCTATTTTTAGTGCTCCCTCGTATCAGTGAAATTTTCTTTTGAACCAACTTGCCAAATATTTGGCTTTCTAGTACTGTGTATAAAAAACACATGGCAACACCTTCAAAGCTAAGGGAATATGGATCCTGCTCAGGTGTGATGGCTTCCTTCAGACAGGTGAATTCTTCTGACCCTTGCAGAAGCTGAAGAAATATCTATAAAGTGCCCAGGGCCATGCAGTGCTCAGTCACTCAAGTGTCCAACTCTTTGCAGCCCCATGGAATAAAGCCCTTCAGGCTCCTCTGTCCATGGGATTCTCCAGGCAAGATTACTGGAGCAGGTTGCCATTTCCTACTCCAGGGGGTCTCACTGACCCAGGGATCGAACTCAGGTCTCCTCTGTCTTCTGCATTGGCAGGCAGGTTCTTTACCACTAGTGCCACCTGGGAAGCCCATGCAGTGCCCAAGGAAAAGTGGAAATCAGAGGCAGAAACATCTTTACAGGTTTGGGCTGTAACATGAAGTTAACTCCAATATGTTCCCCAGATTAATATATGTTCCCCTGTGATTGATATAAAACAGGCAGAAAATCTCAAGTGAGCAGGAATTTGTGGACTTAGCTGCTTTCTGAGTCCAACAGATGAAAAACCTCTCTTCTTACAGCTGAGCCCTGGATCTTCGTCCTCTCTGGACGATACCGCCTCTCACATGCTAAGGGGCTCTCAGAAGGAGGAGGTGTCAGCTCCCGTGGATGGGATACTCAGCTCACCCCTCATTCCAAGAGAAATCCCAACATTGAAAGTTTTTTTAAAAATCTAAGTTCAGGTGAAGACAACAACAACAGTAACAGTAATGACAAAACGGTGCATATAATGCCTTCTTCCTTGTCTTGTGCTGCTCTCAGCCTGTCTACAGTGATGCTGTGGCTGGGCAAGCCTGGGCCACTCTCCTGCCTGGTCCCCCCATGGACATCACCCCAACAGGGTACACCCTCCTGGATCTATCACAATAGCAGGACACACCTCCGCAACAGCCACCAGAGAAGGTTGAAAAGACAAGGTTTCTTCTCACAGATCCTGGGGGTACACGGAGGATCTGGGACCACATAGTGAGGTCACGGGGACAGGGAGGGGTGGGAGAGAAAGAACAGACCTGAGGTCCTGCCTTTATGGAGGAGAAGGGTGGGGTGCAGAGGGTTTCACAGGTATACTTCACTTGTGAATGTAAAACATAAGAGTAGGAATTGAAGCACAGGAAGAGAAACCAGTGTCCTTCAAGTGGTCCCTTATCTGAGTCACCCAGGCTTACTGAAAGGGGAGCTTCCTGGGTGGGGCAGTCCATCTCCTTATCCAGCTGTGCAGCTGGCGATGTGGTTATGGAGATGGATGTCTCTGAAGGAGATTCCTCAGCAACCAACATCCTAATGACAGGCACTGAAACTAAGATCAGAAAAGCTCACTGACAGGCACTTAGACTTTTTCCCAGCCAGGCACTGACGGCTTTCACGTCATAATCACAAAATCTATATTAAAAACTATAGGAAACATCCCCTTTCACATAGCAAAACAAAGAGAATCTCTCAGTCTAGGAAATGGAAGGAGAGGGCTGAGCAGCTTCAAGTCCTTTAGCTTAATTTTAAGGGGAAGCTCCCACTGACCCCTCAGCTTCTTAATAACCAGCTCCCTCGCTACCCCTCGTCCCTCATCCCACAGACATTAGATGGGACAACGTCAGCTGAGAATCCGCCACATTCAAGTCTTGGCTCTGGTGCTGATAACTGAGAAGGGCCATTGCAAGAAGCCAGACTCTATTCTGCCACATGTGCTCCCAAAGTCCTCTCTCGTGGGCCTGACCTGGAACCTTCTGGTAAGAGAGAAGACTATTTAGGAGTTCAGGCTAGCTTGGCTAAACAGTTCCAAGGGCCACAGTGATTGGCTCCAGGGCAAATCCTTGGACAAAGTGATCCCAGCTGCATCCTTCTGGAACCAGCTGGAGTCCACTCACAGTAAAGACCCAGCCCTGAGATCCATTCCTGGGCAGAACCCACTTCTTACCCCAGAGACCACTGACTGCTGGGGACCCCATCTGCTGCATAAAGGACCCGCCTTCACTGGCTTCTCTGGGCCCTTTGCCATCCTCCAGCTTGGCCTGCCCTTGATTTATGTTTGAGCCTAACTCACGTGAGGTCTTAGACAAACCTGTAAACTGAACAAGAAAAATGCTGGGGTTGGTGGAAAGCAGTGGACGCAACAGAGTAGAGGCAAATGTCCATTACTCGAAACCTCACATGTGGCAAGAATGCAGATGACCTCACCAGCGTGCAGACATCACTTCCGGGCTCACACTGGGGGCACTGCATTCGACACAAGTTCTCCAGCCTTTACAGCCCCAGGTCCAGAGATGTTTTCTAGACCAATCAATTCTACGTCCCAGAGAGTCAGCAGCAGTGGCCTTTTCCCCACTCCCTAATGGAGTAGTCTCTGCAGCCTTGCTTCCACCTATGATGTTTTCCACCTTCAAACAGCTGGTTTTGAAAACTGCAGCCAAGGCGGTTCTTCTCACCGCTTAATGTCTCCCCCTTGCTCTGTTCTCTCCTCTTCCCTCACTTTGCTGCCTGTGAAGCATCAAATGCAGTCACAGGTGGGCATACTTGTGGAGAGAGCAGGGGGACCTTGGCTTCCAGGAACCCCCCGCCTTGTGGTGTCCAGTCCTCCCTTTGTCCTTTTTAAAACCCTTCCTGGACTCGAATGAAAGTAGAGGCAGAGAAGGGTGCTGAGGCCAGGCTTCTCTCTCCTGGAGACTTTGAGGCTCCCCCAGAGCCCACCCTTCTTCCCCCCATCATCCTGGTCTCTTCCTCAATCTCATCGTTAGGGGGTTTCCTAAGGTATGTTCCCAAATCCATATGTGGAAACTCTAACCCCAAGAACTGCAGAATGTGGCTGTATTTGGAGACGGGCCTTTAAATAAAAAGAACTAAGGTTGAATGAGGTCAGATGGAAAGCCCTAATCCCATGTGAACTGGTGCCAGAAGAAGAGGAGATTAGGACACAGACATGGAGGGACGACCATGTGGAGATATAGAGAAGAGAAGCTGTCTACAAGCCAAGGAGAGAGGCTTCAGGAGACACTAGCCCTGCCAACATCTTAATCTTGGACCTCCAGCCTCCAGAACTGGGAGGGATCAGTTTCCATTGTTTAAACTACCTGGTCTGTGACATTTTGTTACTGCAGCCAGAGCAAATTCATACCCTCGTAACTCTGACCTTGGACCCCTGAAGAGGAGAAGATGGGGTCTCCCAGGAAACCAGCCTATTACAAGGCTGATAAACAGTCCTCAGAGCCCTCTCATGGCTTAAAACAAGATGGAAATATCAAGTGAAAAACAGGGGCTTCTGGGACATTCTGCAAGCACCAGCCCTTCGTTCTTCCTGCTGATTTGTTCTGCTCAGATCAAGAGAGGAAGCCCAGCCTCTACATGGGAAACCATTTGCCCCAAAGAGAGTGGCAGGATCCAGGTGATCACTGGGATTCCAACTTGGCCACACACATCAGTCCCAAACAGATGAGGATGAGTAGCAAAGCAGCTTTTCGTTGGGAATATTGCAACAACTTCAAGAGAAATTTGAAGAATAGGTCAAATTATTCACATGCCTGTCCTTCCAAAATGCATCTCACGCCTACCTTCCTACGGGCCGCCACCTCACTTCTCCTCCCCCACATTCAGAAGGAAACCTGGGAGCCTCTTGAATGCATGTGTGTTTCACCCCAGTCCCTTTTCTCGGTAACTCATTCCATATGTCCGTTGCCCTCTGTGAGAAGGAGCTCTGTCTGAGTCTCTCTGTTTACTCTGCGTTTCCTAATTTTATGAACAATTTCCTAACAATGAGGTCAATTAGACCATGGGATCCTGTCCAAGGAGAGTGGCAGAGTCCCCATCAGGGGTCCAGCCCAGCTTTGCCCAGACAAAGCGCTGGGGAACTCGCCGCAGAACAGGGCTGCCTGAACCGGCCGGCTGCATGATCTAATTCTGCAGATATTTTTCCATCAGTCCGTTCTATGATGCTCAGTGGATTCTCAAAATGACTCTTTTGCCATCTTCAACAAAAGCAAAATAAGCTGCTGCTTTTTCGGTCATGAGACCCTTCCAAAGAAACAGGTCACAGCTGATTCATAACGTGTACTTTAACAATTACTGCAGGTCTTCATTATTAGAACGAAAGCTGGCAAAGGCTTACTTCATGCTTCAAACTGATGGATTTCAGGAAAAAGGCAACATGAAGAATAAACCAATACAATTTTAATGGATCAGATGCCCACTTACTAAAAACCACAGTTCTCAGATCCATGTTTTTATTAAAGCAGACTTTCATTTGGTGCGATGGATTTGACTAAACCCAGCATTTTTCTAAACCAAAGAAATCTTATGACTGGCAATAAATTTTCTCCAAGAGATCATTTTCCAATCAGTTCCATTACAGCAAACTTATGCCATTACGCTTACCTCCAAAATATACAATTACATATATTAGCGTATACCAATGAATTTTTAATTTTTTGCCTGTTAGCTCAAACCACATGAAATATTTCTGCAACCGGATATTTTTATTGAGACCAAAGCATACACATTCCAAACAATGCATTTCTATTCAGATTCCTCTGAAGGCTAATCAAAAAAGTTTGTATTATCTGTTATCAATATGTTGTTATTCAAACCATCTTTTTACTTGATTCTACTTACTCTTTAATCCACTTGGCCAACTTCTGTCATACCTTGCCTATCTTTTCCACCAGGATCTTAGAATATAGCTTATTGATATTGTCGTTATTTTGTAGACTGTAAAATGTATGAATCTCAGAATTTTGGAACTGGCAACATTTAGGAAGAATTTCACTTATAAAGACCACAAGTTCAGGGTTTTCTTTTAGTTTTCTTTGATGGTATTTCTTTCAAGGCTAATGGTCTAACAATTCCTGGTGAGCTTTTTAGGGTAAAAAGTAATTTAACTGTCATGAAATGAAGCATACAAAGAGCTTAGTTAGAGATTATCCTTTAGGCCAGCTCTTAGAATTCTCTCAATTCTTTCCTAAACAGCAACTCTTTACTTGGAAGTAACCTTTCCTGGTTGCATTTTTCTTCTACCTCCTGCCCGAGACAGAAGTCTCATTCTCAAACTCTGCGGGCCTGAATAAAATCAAGTCTTTCAAGATGTCTTCCCAGTTATGG
>SJXQ01004074.1:344157-375993 GCA_006408695.1 Aepyceros melampus | reverse complement strand
GGAGGGTGCCTGAGCACACATGCACACAGGTTCTAAGCCAACGGTTTGATCAAGTTGACTCTTACCCTGACATCTCCAATTTCAAAAGCTTCCTTGTACTTGTTATACTTTTGCCATATCTCAGAAAGTTGTCGTGTCCGACTCTTTGCAACCCATGGACTGTAGCCCACCAGGCTCCTCTGTCTATGGGATTTCCCAGGCAAGAATACTGAAGTGGGATCCCATTTCTTTCTCCAGGGGATCTTCCTGATCCAAATATTGAACCCAGGTCTCCTGCTTGGCAGGAGGATTCTTTACCACTGAGCCACCAGGGAAGCCATAACTTTTGCCATACTGAGGGCAATACCTCAAGGACTCTGCTTTGAGCTCCTAACTTGCTCCTTCTTGGCCTGCGGCTGGGATGTAGATCCTAACATGCCTGGTTACAGCCATCCCATAATCCCAGCCCTTCTGCTTGGGTTCCAGCCCAGAAGCAAGCCCAGGCACTAGCCTCTCACTTTCCAGCAGGTGCAGTCTCTTCCCAGAATGCACCTGTCTCCCAGCGCTCCCCTCCCCGCCACCCCCAGCCCCAGTCACCAGCTTCAGGCCCTAATCAGAACAGAAACACCCAGATCAGCCATCTTGGTTTTCTGGTCTCTAGGGTTTTTCTCTGTTTCTTCTCTTCTAAATTGTTTACAGCTACTTGTCAAAATGTCTAAGACTCCATTGCAGACATCTTCTTATTCTGCATGATTCCCTGACCTCTGGTCTGTGACTCCTACAGCTGCAGAGTCTTGAGGGCTCGAGTCATCTGGTCCACTATGACCACTGGTCAGCTGGCCCAGGCCCAGACTCAGCCCCAGCACCCTTTCTCACTTGACAGCCCTTACCTGTCCATCCCTGCGGCATTCAAACCACCACCCACTCACACTCACATCTGACATGCTCACCCTCTGCATGGCCCCAAAATATCTGAGCTGGTATTTTGCAATGTGCCATTCTCCAAGACCACACTTTCAGACATGAGATCTCTCCCTTAGGGCAAGAGAATCTGTGGCTACTAGAAAAAATCAAATTACATCAATAGGGATTTTAGAGGGAAGAAGGTTTTCATTACGTGGCAGATACAAATCTCCATGCATAAACTCAGAAAAGCTAGAAATACCTTTCTTTTATTTCATTTCAATCAAGAAAGACGCTACCCCAAGCCTGGATACCACTCTAAAGAACCATGAACTGGTAACAGGTATCATTTTGAGCCTCTAAGTTCATGACAATATGTCATGGAACAATAAAAGACTCATCAAGGTCTTAATTCTCATCAAAGGATAAGTGGTAAAATAAAAAAGATTTTTTTTATAAAAAATAAAAAAGCTATCCTTTCTCCTACATCATCATATTCTAAACAAATAAAAAAGGCACTGCTGTAAAAAAATAAAATCCAATCTTAATTGAGTTTAGCTTTCTCTAGAGACTTCACCACGAATATTCACTCTTCATTTAAATAGAGTCCTTTGGTCTTTGGAAGAACATGTATTTTGACCAAAGTAGTACAGAAATAAAAGTCGACATTCTGCCATATTTGCTTGCTTTTCTAACTTGTAAAGTGAAGGGCCAAATTTGTATAAAGCTGCCTGATATCACCAAGAGTAAGAAAATAGTTTAAAAGGTCAACCCATAGGAATCATTCTGCTGTTTCTGTAGGACCCTCCCTCACCAAGCATCCCCGTTCAGAACTGTATGGCTTTAAATGTATAAATACCTGTTGAAATGACATTCCGGTCTACCTGGAAGGGGATACTCAAACCACAACCTGCGTTCCATCTGATGTTCTACTGGAGGCTGAATGAGAGAGCTCTGTGACCCGTCCACTTTGGTGAAGAGCAGAGAAAACGGAAGAGAAATACCCTGGCCTTGAATGTGTGTGCTTTGAAGAACTGTTCACCCAGAAAGGCTGCTGGGGTAGAGATGACAGCTCCAACAACGTGAGTCAGCTGCCCATTTCCAGATGATCACTTTCAGACCATGTTTCCACCAGCTGCCGATTGGTAGGTAGTTTTGAGCTACCCTGAAAGGCATCTCCGCCCCCCCCCCCCCACCAAGGTCGAGAAATATGCGCTGGTTTTCCTAGGATCTGTATGTCACACAGATGGGAAGCAATACTGAAATTGTATCTATAAAGAATGGCTTCCATGCATCCGGAGCCAAATCTAAAGGCTAGGTTTGATTCTGTGATATGAGATGAGACAGCGCAATAAACCAACATGGGTGGTAAATTCAGTATACTTATTGATATTTATGGGAACATAAGAGTGTCTTAAAATAAGTGAATGTCTCATTTCACTTTGGGTTGCATGAGAAAAGAAAGGAGAGAGAGAGAGAGAGATGGAAATTTAAAACAGGAAGAGAAAAGGGAAGAGCTCTATTTCTGGGGATATCTCCTGGACCAGGTGGGATCCCCTGTAAGCTCGGTCTTCCTGCCATGCTGTGCTCCCCACCTCTGTCCTTGTCCCATTTTACTTTTCATGTTTGCAAGGTTGTCCCTTCAAACCCCGATACACTCTAAGGTGTGTGAGAGTGAGAGGTTGGATTTGCATTTTTGTGGGTCTAGGAGGAAAGCAGGAGCTTCACCTAGCTTGGGTCCTCCCAAAACTCAGACCCTGGGGCAAAAGTATGCGTGCAAGGAGTTTGTTTAGGAAGTGATCCCAGGAGCTGGAGGTAGGGAAAGGGAAGGGATGCAGGGAAAGGAAGGCAGTCAAAATAGGGTAAGGGAGAGACCAAGCTATAACTGTCAGAAACTGGGGCTCAATCCCCTGGGAGCCCAGGCAGAACACCCCTCCTGCCACCTGAGAGGTGAAGAAGCAGGGTGCTCCTCCCTACCTCCCTCCATCATTAGTCCCAGGCCCCTCCCACAGGGCACCCCTCCCAGCATGTCCAGCCCACTCTGCCGCCAGGACAGAGCCCAGGAGTACAAGCTCTAGTACAGAAGGATGCTCGCTGGCTGAGGGAATATAGACCAGGCTCCAACAGGCTCGATGGACATTTGTTGAAAGAATACATACAAGAATGTGGAAAATCCTTTTTATATTCTAATTCTCTTTATAATGTTATGGTCTGTTATGTTACGTAGGTTGATTTGATATTTTTTCTTCATTTTCTTAACTGAGACCTCATAATGCATAAAAGGCCCTGAATTAGATACCCAGTCCAAAGCTATTAATCTGTATAAACTCCAGTGAACCTCACCTGGGTCAGCACATTGAACATTCCCATCACCCAGATAGGCTCTCACTCCCTCCTTTGTAATCAATGCCAACATCCACCCAGGAATAACCACCATTCTGACATCTATCATCAGAGATGACTTTTGCCTGTTCTCAAACTTTCTGTAAAGGGATTTATTCAACACATTGTCCTCAGTATCTGTGTTGTTGTGAGTACCAGTTATCTGGGGTGGGAGGGTGTACATCATGGCCATGCAGTGTTCAGGCAACTCCGGCTTGGAATGAAAATTGAATAAATGAGCCAATCCCTGAGTCACATCTAACCCTGTCCCCCATGTTGCCCGTGCCTGTCCCCAGCTCCTGGAAGTCCTACCACAAGGAATCCTCCTTCCTACTGCCCCACAGCTCATGACCAGGGGACTGTCCTCCTGGGCAAAGGAGAGTTCCACCAGCCACCAAGTGGACGGGGCATCCACCCTGTGACCTCTTTGGCATCTCTTGCCTTCAAGCCACAGGCTTCCAGTCAGCTTCTGAAGTTAGCCTCCCAGCCCCTGGAACCATGTGCCCCACCACAGGGCACTCTGTTTTGAAGTTTAAGATCAATGGTATGGGGTGTGACAGGGGACACTGCCATAGAAACATCAATGTGTGGGAAATCTGTCTCCTTTAGAGAAACTATTGAATACTGGTAGGCACAGGGAAGCAAGAGGCTGGAAGAGAGAGCCCTGAGCTGGTGAGGAGGAAGGAGCACCGTGGACCACTCTGAACCCCCAGCACCTGTCTCAACACACTGCAGAAACTTCAGACCCCTTGTCATGGGCAAGTGGTGCTACAATGGGTTGATAACAGAGTAAAGAGCAAAGACTCATGGGCAAGGAAACAATAAAATGTAAGGTGTCCTGACTATAGGTTTTAACCCTACGAGTCTCTTGAACAGACTTCCTCTGGCCTCCTCCCCACCCACCTCTGCCAGCTAGGGTTAAAGCTTGTTTAATTAGCTGATGGAGCACTTGTCAGCAAAGGGATCAGGGGAGTGACGCTTTGTGGAGGCCAGCGCCAGGCCAGCCTGATCCCGATCTTTGCACAGACCACATGTTCCAGCATCGTGGAGACGGACGGTGATCATCTGGTCTGAGTCACTTCACGTTTTATTGCTTCCTTATGATGATTATTCAATTCGTTGTACTTGAGAATATTAATGTTTTCTATTTTGTATGTATATTTTAATTCTTGGCTTTCATCTCTCTATTTGGGTTTGTTTTAAAAGTGCAGTTAAAAAAATTAAATCAACCCAAAATTTGCCAGACCTTTTAAATGTGGTCCCCACCGCATTTTTTGAAGTTGTGACTTTAAGGCTGAGAAATTTTTTCCGGGGAATGAGAGTTCATCTTGAAAGGGAACAAGGTGAGGCTCCAGATGGCAATCCTCCAGGCAGGGGGCGATGGGGCTGAGCCTGTGTTCAGATGTGGCATCCCAGCCTCTACTGCAGAAATCAGCTGCTCCCGGTTAACCCCTTCCATGAACAGGCATCAGCTCGCTTCCATTGACACAGTCACTGCAGCCTGGCATGGACTGGGACTGCTCATGTTATCACCACTTGCCCAGGCACGATACTAAAGCTAAGAGAGGTTAGGAGACTTGCTTGAAATCAATCAATGGGGGAAAAAACAAAGGCAGGAAGGAGCTGCCTCACCAAGTCTTGAATCCAGAGCTTCCAATTCAGAGTTTAATAATCCATTTATTACTGCCAGTCTCCTTGCTTTGAGAATGTGAGTCCAGGGGAGTGTTATTACTGTCTAAATCTCTAAATACAGGATATATGGACAGGTTTCCAAGATGTAAGCCAATAACACACAGTTTCCCCAGCAGTAATTGAGTTTGCAGTGACCTCTGATACTGGATATACGGACAAAGATCTGCTTCCATCACCTCCTGCACTTAATCTGCCTTATGGTCAGTTACTCCGGAAGACTTCTTTAATGCTAACAGGTTGCCCTTTTCCATCTGATGGGAAGTCCCATTGTAATCTTCTCCCCAACACCAGGGCTCCTCAGCAGCCCTATCACCTGGCAAGTTGTTAGGAAAGCAGATTCCCAGGTCCCCTTCCAGTGCTAGGGAAATCAGAATTCCTGGGGATTCTGTCCAGGCATCTGTATTCTAGCCACCTCCCCAGGTGAGCCTGATGTTTGCTAAATTTTGAAATAATATTTTATGCTAAGGAGATATTTTTTTCCACATATGGAAAGACATGTCCCCTCCATGTGGAAGGCTCCTTGCAGTTTGACACAAGCTTCCCAAGCAATCAGGAGCTAAGATACGGCCATGTTGGGATTCCCAGGCTGGATTAATATACGGATGGAATAAAAATGCAGAAATGGTATCAGGAATAATGAAAAGCATACAGCTTAAAATAATCACTGGAATACTTGGGATTCTTTATAGAAATTATAGGGGGGAAATAACGTTTGAAAAGCTAAAAAGAACTTACCAGGAAAAGAATATTAAATTCTGGGGAAACATTGCAGAGAACTGAGATTTTTCGATGACGCCAACTAACCTTAATTAATACTCAAAAGGACCACCCGTTGTGCTCACCCCACCCACCCCCACCTTTCCCTTAAGAGTTTGTTAGCACTTTTCCATCTGTGCTCTCGGAATTTCTTCCCCCTTTCTGATAAAAATCTTTGATGGACACAAACTATCAGCTACCATACTGTGATAAAATGCCACATCCTTCTTTTTCTCTTTAATTGGGCTGTAGTCGCTTTACAGTGTTGTACTAGTTTCTGCCATACAACGTAGTGAATCAGCTCCACATGTCCATATATCCCCTTCCTCTTGGGGCTTCCTCCCCCTGCCATCTCATCCATCTAGGTCACCACAGGGCACCAAACTGAGCTCCTTGCGCTATATAGCAGGTCCCCTCGAGCGCTCTGGTTTACACATGCAGTGCCCATACATCAATCCCAATATCCCGATTAATCCCACCCCCTTCCCCTACCCCATGTCTACATGTCTGTTCTCTTTGTTTGTGAGTCTATTCCTGCCCTGCAAATAGGTTCATCTGTACCATTTTTCTGTATCCACATATATGCACTAATATATGATATTTGTTTTTCTCTAACTTCCTTCACTCTGTATGACAGACTCTAGGTCCATCCATGTCTCTAGAAATGACCCAATATCATTCCTTTGTATGGAGTTTCCTTAAAAAGCTAAAAATAGGACTACCATATTACCCAGAAATCCCACTACTGGGCATACACTCTGAGAAAACCATAATTCAAAAAAACACAGACAGTATCTTTTGTTAATACTCCATGTTTCATTTAAAAATGTTAATGCTGTATGTGTAAGACGGAATATCCATGATTCCTGTTTTTTATGTGACTAATCTTAATATTCACACAGCCATATTTATAATTTTGCCAATTCTAGATTAAAGTACACAATCTTATTGCTTGTTTTAACACTGGGGCTGATTTTGGAAACAGATGAAATGGAATTAATAGGATGAAATTTCTCTGGGTGTTCTGGAGTCGGCTGTATTCCACTTTCTCACTCTGATACTTCTCAAAACCATCTAGAAATAAAAAGCCTGAATGTATCTTAGAGTTGGCAGCCCTGTTCTTGGTTTGACTCCATCACCAGGAATGGAGTAAAGAACATTTGTGCTACAAACTGATTTCCCCAGACCCTGAACCCAAAGTGGGTAGAAAAATTCTAATTATCAATTAACTCTAAAACACCAGTCTTGGATGTGGGAGAGCTGGTGGCTGGTTCTGACTCTGCTTCTCATGAGCTAACCATCTGTATCTTGTTCTCATCTGGGAAAAGGGAATAACAGGCTCTAAAGACCTTGTGAGTTTCTTGTGAAACTCAAATAACTTTTTTAAATGGCATGCTGTTGTTATTTAGTCCCTAAGTCGTGTCCAACTCTTTGTGACCCTGTGGACTGCAGCATGCCAGGCTTCCCTGCCCTTCACTGTCTCCCAGAATTTGCTCATCAAATTCATGTCCATTGAGCCAGTGATGCTATCTAGCCATATTATCCTCTGCCGCCTCCTTCTCCTTTTGCCTTCAGTCTTTCCCAGCATCAGGGTCTTTCCAATGAGGCTGCTCTTCCTATCAGGTGGCCAAAGTATTGGAGCTTTACAGACATAATGTATATGGAAGCTTCACAGATTACGAAAGTAATTCCCTGATTTCTGCAGGTGTTATCACTATATCGTTATTGTTGTTGTTATTACTACTACTATTTATCCAGGCGCTCTCTCTAGAAGATGTCTTTCTAGATATGAACTCACTTTTTTAGTCTGAGGCTTGAGTTCAGTGCCTGGTGTCTATGATCTGTTCTTTATCAAGAATTCTCTGGTTCTGACCGTCGAGGGAAACCGAGGAGGAAGACTGTGGTAGGTGCTGCCACCATGCCTGAGCATGCAGCCTGATTCTGACTGAAAGCCCACGGGAGCCTCCTCGAAGGGCTTTCTCTGGACATCTGAGTTCCAGGGTGGCCCGGGCATTTGGGGACTTAATGCCTCAGGAGCAGCCCCACCTGATGACAGACGGAAATTGGAGGATAAATACCCCATCACCTCGGCCCCTCAGTTGGGAAAAATCTGAGGCATGTCCTACACAATCTCCCAAAGGGTCTCCCATGGGACTGAGCCCGAGGTGCCCCCAGTAGTCACCCGTTCATCACTGGACTGGCCCCCTCCCTGTCCTGCCTGTCCCCCGTTCACTGTCCCCCTTCCAGTGAACCTCAACTCGTAGAAGCGGACAGTGGTTTGAAAACACTGGTGAACGTGAGACACCCGTCTGAGTGGCACTGATGTCCTCAGAGCAGAGGGACTGATCTCAGCCCCAGACACCTTTCCTGAGCTGAGGACACAGTTCGGTGGGAACCCGCCCTACCCTCTCCCTCCCTGTCAGCTCTCCCACATCACCTCTCTCACTGCAGCCTCGCTGTCGTCTAAGTCCCTTCCAAGAGAAAACAAAATTCATAAGCGTCTGTCACCACAGTCCCTTGCGATGAGAAAAGAAAGGTGTGGCTTCTCTGAAAGAAAAATGACAAGACATTGAATGATGCCCCGCCCCAGGTGTTGGCAGGTGAGAGCCTGATTCATTAGGGACACAGAAGGGAAAGCCTGTCTACCTGGTCAGTGCTTTTTTTAATAAGTTGCAATTGTTGTTGATGCTTTCAGGGCATGGTGCTCTGCAAGAAAATCGGTCTCCTTCCAGCCCAGGTTTAGGTGGAGAACCTGGTGACCACGAGCAAACACCACAACAATGGAATCCCCTGATGTCGGGCAGCCAGCCTTTCATCTGTCCCCAGGAGTGACAAGGAGGCCTGGCTTCCTTCAGCAGGAGGGCTTGGGGGAGTAGGAGCTGGGATCAGGCGGTTGTTTGCAGAACTGACTTAGGAAACTGATACCCTCCAAAGTGCCCCTTTATTCTGAGGTCACTGCAGCCGGCACAGGTAAAAGGATCACTGTGGTGTGGCTGGCCCCACTATTGTCTGCACAAGCCCATGCTGAATGGGGGTAACTTAACCCCCAGAGAGATAACCAAATGTTATGTGTGTGCTCGCATTCACAGCTGGCAATTCCCATGAAGCGCCAAGGTGGTTTTCGTGACTTTTGTTTTATTGACACTCTGGCAGCAGAATGGGAGGTAGTCCTGGACCACAGAGGCGAGGCTGGAGAAGAACAAGTCCAGCCCTCTCTCCCAACCCAGCCCCACCCCAATGTCCTTGTCCTAGCTCCACCAAGGATACCCCTGTGGAGAAGCCACATAGAGGCCACGCTCATGTCTCCCAGGTGCCTTTATTCAGTTGTGAATTTGACTTTAAATCCTCAACATATTTTCTTGAAAGAAAAATATACTGGAAACCCCCCAAAAGACAGAAAAGGCATTTTGAGGCTGTGATATATTTTGTGACTTCTGTTTTGGAATGGGAAAGGCCATGAAATGGCCAATGTCTGACCGGTGTTCTGCTTAGGACTTTGAGGGTCTCAGGCATCCATCCCCCACCATCCCGACACCCTCCATCACCAGCCAGCTAGATTCATCCACCCCACCACCATCAGCCAGCCCCAAAGCCCCCCAAAATAAAGCTCTCCTGCTCTTAGCCTGGACATTCTCATGTTATTTTAGCCCAGATTCCTCCTTATTGATAGAATCTCATTTATTTTTCTTCTGAAATAGGGACATAGAAGAGTGCAAGGGTTATTCATAACCTCATCATCCAAATAACACTTGTTGAAAATTAAAATCCTTCTAAAAATAAAAAAAAATCGGATAATATGCCATACACATAGTGAAATGATTCAAATAATAATTAAGGTAAAAATAACTTTAAAGAAAATCAGCATTCACCCCAAAGGTAACGACTGCTAACGTTGCCTGGGGTTTCCTTCCAAAGTAGAAAAAGAACTGCATATAGCAACAAAATGTATGTATCCCTTTATATGACTTATACAAAAAAAAAAAAAGAAATATAACATCCACACTGTTTTCCATCTTATCCTTTTCTTATCTTTGTTGATGGCAGGAGGAGAAGGGGGTGACAGAGGATGAAATAGTTGGATGGCGTCATCGATTCAATGGACATGAGTTTGAGCAAACTCCAGGAGATAGAGAAGGACAGGGAAGCCTGGCATGCTGCAGTCCATTGGGGTTGCAAAGAGTCAAACAAAACTTAGTGACTGAAAAACAACAGTGGAAGAAAAATCATAGTAGGCAGAATGTAACTACCTGAGCTGGAACTCGCCCTGAGGGTCTGTTTGCCCAGTAAAAGGAAATTAAGCCTGTGCTTGGGGAGAATGGTTCAGTTTTAGTCAACATTCCCCAAGATAATCTTTCGATCAGCAGCAAGTTATTGTATCCAGGCAAAAGAAAGAACCCTAAAATGTTAGGGATAAAAGGGATAAATCCAAAGACATTGATTAATTCAGCCCCTCATTCTACAAATGAGAGATGAACTGACTCCTGAAGTGACAAAGTCAGTTAGCAAACAATCCAAGGTCAGCTGAAAAGTCTCAGCACCCAAACCAGTGTTTATTCCATCACACTGTGTGTGTGCTCAGTCACTTCGTTGTGTCCAACTCTTTGCTACCCCATGGGCTGTAGCCCACCAGGCTCCTCTTTCCGTGGAGTTCTCCAGGCAAGATACTGGAGTGGAGTGCCATTTCCTTCTCCAGGGGATCTCCCAAGCCAGCGATCGAACCTGCATCACTCGCGTCTCCTGCATTGGCAGGCAGATTCTTTACCACTACAGCCACCTGGGAAGCCCCATTCCATCACATTACAATGGTTTATTTGAATAGAGTCCTGGAATACTCATTAGTACTCAAAAAAGCAAGACATATGTGAATAGGGAATAACTGAGAGTTTTAAAATTAGCTTCTATTTGTGATGTCATATAAATATTTAAGGACCTCAGAGATTAGGATTTTTTGTTCTTCTTGGAGGGGAATGATTTAATCTCCTTTGTATCCTAGGGATCCTCTCCTGAGGAGGATGCTAAATGATAGGGTTCCAGGCCTCCATCCTTCCCTGCCCCACAACTTTGACCTCAGCAATATTGCTTCTGCAACATTTTATATGCTAAATGGCTGTACATAAAATATATTGATACAAGGTTCCACTGCTAAAAAATGCTAATATCACTGTTTTTGGCACAAAAGCCTAGTGCTACATAATTTTTAAAAATTTATTTGGGGTGATCCAAGAAATACAGCAGATGACTAAGTATATTGAGCTTTGAGAGAATGGTTTCCCCCCTACCCCATTTTTTCATCACCATAATGACCTAGCACATCCAAAAAGTCATTTCTTGGGCATCCACAGGATATATTTAGATCCAGCCAATAAGGAGAGAGATGCCAGAAAAACTTACAAGGTTTTCAAATGAATGTACCAATCTTATCCCCACAGAGTCACTGGCACATGTAACTGTTAAAAGTATACAATTTTTTTTTTTTGGTAATAATTTCTTAAGGTTGGACAAAGAAGAACGTGGAAAAGTTCTTGAGATCCACTGCATAGCAGTGTGACTGTACTTAACACTGTTGAACTGTACAGACATGGCAATTAAATTTTTGGCAATTAAGTTCATCAAGAAAATTTAAAACGAAAAGTGTGCCCTTCTTCAGTCCTTCATCCTTCCTGTCAGAAGGAATGCAGTGGTGAGGCTGGTGCTCCAGTAGCCATCTTAGACCATGCGGTGGAAGCCACATGCTGAAGACGGTGGAGCATCAAGATTCCATGTAGAGGAACCTAGTCTCTGATGTCAAAGTCACCATGCCAACTCTACATAGCTTGCTTCTGGTTCTCTTTCATGTAATAGAAAAATAAATTTCTATTAAGTATTATTTTTAAAAAAAGATTGCCAAAGGAGGTATTTGCATCACATGTGTCAAACATATCATGAAAATGAGGCTGTAGTCCCAAATCATTTTTATCTGATTTATTTTACTAGAATGTTCTAACTGGGTTATGATAGAGAGTTATGTTTCTCAAAGTGTGGTCCCATGACCAACATAACAGCATCGCTTGGGACTTGTTAGCAGTGCCCCCAGGTCTTAGGACTTTGACCTGCTTGGGCTGGGACTGAGGAGCTCTCTTTTAGCCATCCATTCAGGGGATTCTGTGTTGCAAGAACAAAACAGAATCGTTCATCTAGAGGAAACATGAAGTAGGCTGTTTGTACAGTGTTATGGCTAAGGGCTGGGGTCTGCAGTCAAGCTCTGAGTTTGAATCTCTTCTCTATCACTTAATAGCTCTGCAGTCCAGAAAAGAAGCTTTACCTTCTCAAGCCTCAATTTTCCCAACCATAAGAATGAACAACACCTCTGTCCTAAGGTTATGGAGAAGATACAATAGTATAACTTGTGTAAAGCTCTGAATTGGTAAGTGTTAACTGCTAAATGCAAGGCTAATAAATGTATCTTGTTAGTGTTTCATGCTCTGTGAGGCCTCATGGCCCAATGCAAACAAGCATGATAACCAGGTTGAAGAACAAGAGGGGAATGTCAGGAATTTCTTTGAAGAAAAGGAATGAACAGAACTGAAATCGTGCTGAAGCCACTTGCCAAGAAAAAACAACAAATTAGGGAAACAACAACAGTATTACTAATGATAGAATTTGCCAAATACTTTCCATGTGCCAGATGCTGCTCTGATCACTTTGCACCTTGAACACATTAAATCTTCTAAGGTCCCAGAGAGCACTGTGGTAAAGAACCCGCATGCCAGTGCAGGAGATGTAAAAGACATGGCTTCGATCCTTGGGCTGGGAAGATCCCCTGGAGTAGGAAGAAGCCAGCCACTCCAGTATTCTTGCCTGGAAAATTCCCTGGACAGGGGAGCCTGACAGGCTATAATCCATGAAGCCTCAAAGAGTTGGACATGACTGAACACACTTTTAAGGACCCTCTGAAGCATTTGGGTTTGTTTTACAGATGAGGAGACAGGCACAGAGGAGTTAAGCAACGAGTCTAAGATCACACAGTCAGAGAGAAGTAAAGCTAGATTCCATCACAGAAATTTGACTCTAAAGACCATGTTCTTGAGACTTCCCTGGTGATCTAATGGCTAAGACTCTGCCCTTCCAATGCAAGGCATAGGTTCAATCCCTGGTCAGGGAACTAAGCTCCCACATGCCCCAAGGCATGGCCAAAAGATAAAAAATAAAATAAAGCCCATGTTCTTAACCTTGGCCCCTGCATTCCTGGATATATTTCTGTTTCTGCTCAGGTGTAGAACAAATAGAATGGTGGCCCCTAACCCAGGTTAGAATGAAGGGAAATTTCAGTTTATCAGTTTGTTTTGAGCACTTACCATATGTGATTGTCTTAGTTTTGGAGCCTCCTAGAATCATCTTGAAGACCAGGACTTAAGAGTAGCTTGGGGAGGATGGGATTGTTCAGGGAGCATCTGTAGGGAAAGAGGGAGTAAATACAGGGATGGGGAAAGTGAAAGTAACAAGTTGACACAGTTAAATCTAACTCCTGGGAGATATTGAATGAGGGCTGCTCCTGAGGGTATTAATTCCTTAACCACATCCAACTGCCTGACAGCAGCCCAAAAGCAGAGCAGGCTTCTGAGATTCTTTAAACACTCTAAGCTAAATTTACATCTTCGTTAAAGGAACCTTACCCAGGGCAAGTAATTTCACTCTGGAATCCTCAAGGCTCCTCAAAACAGAGACATCCGGCCGCAGTTCCAGAGTTTGGACTGAATAGATCCAGGCAGGATCTGATAATTTGCATTCTAACAAATTTTGGGGGAGGATGCTGCTGGCTGGAACACACTGGTTGGTCCCCCAGAGGGACTGCCATGGGCTCCTGAGGACGTTGCTACATCCTGTGTGTCTTCGTGTGTGTGTGACGGGAGTATTTTCAAAAGAAATAATCAATCACTCACAGGCACACTTTGATGCTGGAATTTCCAACTACATCACAGAAATGAGCATGTCCCTGTCCTCCACCAGCTGATCTCAGTCAGGCACACAGTGGTGGGGGGACCCATCTTTTCCTGCGGCCCCAAGGAATACAATAAGTCCTTAGGTTCTCATAGATATCTCTTACAGAACCTGAAATCATTCAATGTCTAAGTAAAACAGTATGTTTGCATTTCAAAACTGATTGTTGTTTGTTTTCCTTCTTAAAGGAGAAACTGTAATCTGCTTGTTCACTTGCAAAGAGTCATCAAGAGCTCATTCCAGCTTTCCGTGATCCTGAAAGCCCCATGGGTTTCAGGGAAACCAGCTGCTCAGCCCACAGCTTATGTAGACTCTGCGCTAAGATTACAGAGGACCCACGTAAAACAATAATCTATATTTTGATGAGACTGGAAATTATAAAAAAAAAAACTTATGGTTTGCTGAATATTATGCAGAGAAATCATCTTAAATTACCAATTTCCAAAATCAACAAGGTATCACTTTACTAATCCAAAAAGGCCCATCAAGTTTTTGTAACTTAATAAGTCACTGAGAACTGGTGTGGTGAGTTGACTTTCCTGGCTCAGGAATGGGATTTGGTTCGTGACACATCATCTCTCAACCTTGTCTACTGTTTGACTTTGGATCTCAGCCAATAACAGCCAGGGTTAAGAAACTGTTATTCCTAAATATAAGGTCACATTTTATTTCATCATATGAACTTTTCAAAACAATTGCTCTAGAAATGAAACCAATTAGAGTTCTGTTGCCTCGGTATTACTTTTCTGCATTACTATTAAAAAGTAAAGTCCCAAATTATCATTGATTTGATAAAATTATTATTGAACATCTAATACCAGCAATAAACATACTCAAAAAACTAGAAAAATTTTTCCCTTCAATCATCAAACTGTCTCCCAGGTTTATTTGAAGGCCACCTAAGACTATCGACAGTTAAGAGCACTAAATTATTTTTTTTTCCTTCAAATAGATGGGCTTTATTTAGCAATTTGGATAAGGCAATGGCAACCCACTCCAGTACTCTTGCCTGGAAAATCCCATGGATGGAGGAGCCTGGTAAGCTGCAGTCCATGGTGTTGCTAAGAGTTGGGCACGTTACTGTAATCTTTACAACTTCACTTCACATTGTTATTAGAACTATTGTGGACATTATCCTATCTATTAAAGATTAATTATTGCAGATTTGAAGAGAAATTCATCATTCTTAAGGGAAAGCTCTGCTGTTTTTTAATTCCTGAATTCTCACTTTAAAAGGTGGAAAAATCACCAGTTTGCTAGGTTGCTAGTTTGATTAAAAGTCACCAGTTTGCTAGTTTGCTAGTTTGATTAAAAATCACTAGTTTGCTAGTTTGATTAATTTGATTTAACTCACTGTTCTTTAAAGCCAAATATAAGTTGTTGGGTTTTTTTCCAAATCAAAGTTTTGGATCTATGTTAAATCAGCACTATAACTTTATGAAACTACCCATATAGGTAAGAAATTTCCTTTTTGTGAAATATACTTCACATTCTTATACATTATTGAATCTGATTTTCCTAAGATGCCTCTAAAAATTAAAAACACTCCTTTTCTGAGAAAAGTTGATTGTCCCAATGTCCTTGCTTATTTAGAGATAAATAGATTCTGTTTGAAAAACAATGAATCTGAGTAGCTATGTAAACAGAAGAAATTCATGGTCATCCTACCTACTCATCTGATGCAAATTGCTAGAACTACTAATATGATAAACAAAAAATATTATTTACACTCAACAATGTTGCCTGCATAATGTTACCCCATACCAGTGTTCATTTAGTGTCCTTCAGTGCTAGCTTCCACCACTGGCAGGAGCCTTCAGGAGAATGGACTGATGCTGTTTTGAACGTGGTATTTGCTGTGTGTCAAGTTACTCTGGGACTTCCTATAGGACAATGAAAGCTAAGCGTGAAAGAACAAGAAAAATCCTTCTTAGACAGAAGCTTTGCAGCATGACAGGCACACATTCATGGTGGTTTCTTAAGAGGCGACTTTGCTTCCAAGTAATCCTTCTGTATAAATATACCTAAGGAAATCGCTATAGACACTTGCTATGTGTCTGTATAGAGCAGTTTAGTCTTTAAAACCCTTGACAAACTCTCTGATGGCCAAGAGCTTCCCGTTCCCTACTCTGCGAAACAAAAGTGAATAGTGATGTGTGGAAAATTAGACCTAGAACCTACTTTGGATCTGAAATCACAGAGCAAATCAGGAATACAAATTGATGCATTCAAAACGGGATTATCTTTTAAAAACTGAACATACACTTACTATGGAAACCAGAAACCCCCCTCCTGAGTGCTTGCCCAAGTGAAATGAAAATTTATGTGTGAAGCCCTATACCAAGGTTATAGGACAAAAGTCTCAAGAACTGACAGAGCCCCAAAGCAACTGTTGCCACAAGTCTCCAGATCCAAACTGGCCAATTCCCTGACCCCTGGTTATTAGGTAAAATAACCATCTTATTCATACCCTATAGCATCCTAACCTAATGCCATCCTTCCAACAGGAGTTTATTTTCTCTGTCTTGAGGCTATAAAAATTGGCTACTAGTCTGTGAAAGAGGTCTGCTCTCTCTTGAGTCAGCCCGCTATTCTAAGTGTCTCCCACTCTAATAAATTCTATTTTCCTCTCAATCTGCCCCACTTCTGGAAATTCTTTTCCAACCTGTGCACAGACCACGACATTATGTTCTCACAAAAACCTATGAGCCAAAGGCGGTAGCAGCTTTATTCGTAATTGCCCCAAACTGGAAACAATCCAAATGCCCTTAAAGAGATACACAGATAAGCTGTGTGGTCCATGGATACCACAGAGTGTATTCAGTAGTAAAAGAAAATGAAGCAATGATGCTCTGCATGACCAGCGACAGCGACTTCTGGTGAGTGAAAAAGTCAGACTAAAAAGACTACATATTGTATGATTCCATTTAGCTTTCTACTTTGCATTTTAGAAGAAGTTAAAGTATCATCAACAGTGGCCAGGGGTTGGAATAGAGGGAAGCACTGTCTGCCAAGGAAGGGTGAGGGAATGTTAGAGCATGGCAGGACTATTCTATATGTGGATTGTGACGGTTACGTGCTTATGCATTTGTCAAAGCTCGCAAAACTACACACTAAAGGGGTGACTTATGGCAGAAAGTGAGGAGGAGCTAAAAAGCCTCTTGATGAAAGTGAAAGAGGACACTGAAAAGGTTGGCTTAAAGCTCAATATTCAGAAAACGAAGATCATGGCATCTGGTCCCATCACTTCATGGGAAATAGATGGGGAAACAGTAGAAACAGTGTCAGACTTTATTTGGGGGGGCTCCAAAATCACTGCAGATGGTGACTGCAGCCATGAAATTAAAAGACGCTTACTCCTTGGAAGAAAAGTGATGAGCAATCTAGATAGCATATTCAAAAGCAGAGACATTACTTTGCCGACTAAGGTCCGTCTAGTCAAGGCTATGGTTTTTCCTGTGGTCATGTATGGATGTGAGAGTTGGACTGTGAAGAAGGCTGAGAGCCGAAGAACTGATGCTTTTGAACTGTGGTGTTGGAGAAGACTCTTGAGAGACCCTTGGACTGCAAGGAGATCCAACCAGTCCATTCTGAAGGAGATCAGCCCTGGGATTTCTCTGGAAGGAATGATGCTGAAGCTGAAGCTCCAGTACTTTGGCCACCTCATGCAAAGTGTTGACTCATTGGAAAAGACTCTGATGCTGGGGGGGATTGAGGGCAGGAGGAGAAGAGGACGACAGAGGATGAGATGGCTGGATGGCATCACGGACTCGATGGACGTGAGTCTGAGTGAACTCCGGGAGTTGGTGATGGACAGGGAGGCCTGGCGTGCTGAGATTATGGGGTCGCAAAGAGTCGGACACGACTGAGCGACTGAACTGAACTGAACTGAAAAGGGTGACTGTTACTATATGCAACTTATACTTAAAATTTTTAAGGATTTATTTTTTTAGAGCAGTTTTAGGTTCATAGGAAAATTGACAGGAAGGTAAGGAGACTTTCTATACATTCCCTACACAACCTCCTCCACTACCATCTCCCCCATCAACAGCATCTCCCACCAGAGAGTACATTTGCTATAATTAAGGAACCTATGCTGACACATCATTATTGCCCAGAGTCCACAGTTTATGTTAGGGCTGAATGTTCTATGGGTTCAAACAAATGTATTTACAATGACGTGTATCCATTATTATAGTATCATACAGAGTAGTTTCATTGCCATAAGAATCCTATGTGCTCTGATTACATTTTTAAATTATTATTCCTCAATAAAAAGTTTTGGGTTTTTTTTTTTGCTCATTTCAGAAAGCCCCCATCTGCCTTTTGGCTTCTTCTTAACCTTGGAGAATATTGAAAATCAGAGAATTTTTTGGAGTTTTCATTCAGTCACTCCCCTCATTCTAGAACTTTTACAGAACCCACTCTAGACATTTATCAGTAATGGACCTACTATTCCTCTGCAATGTGTCTAAAAGTATGCCCAGGCTTGCTCAGCATCTCCAACAAGAGGGCTGACCTCTCCTCGAAACTCAAAGAATGACCAAGAATTTCCCTTGGCTTGGGCATCCCACCCTTGCACAAGAGAATTTAGGAACCTGATTTGTCTTACTGTGCCTAGAACCCCTGTGTTATTCGATGCATGGCTATTCAGCTGAAAACCTCTTAAACTTATCCTACTGAGTGCTAGAGTCTACTCATGATACTTTGCACGGTCTTTTATCCACGTCTTTCATCATTACAGGATCATCCAGCCATGTTCCAAGTATTTTACAAAAGTATCTTGAGTTGTCTTCAAATTATTTCTTGATCTACTAATAAAATGTAGGTTCTTATCCTGGCTTTACTCTTTCCAGAGAAGGATGTAGGCAAGATAGTGAACCTCTTCAGACCTCAGTCTAATCATACTAAAGTATAGATAAATACATTTCCCACTTCATAAGACTGTCAAGAAATTTTGCTATTCATTTAGTTTTGGTGAGCTGCACCACAAGGCATGCAGGATCTTAGTTACCCAATCAGGGGTTGAACCCACACCCTCTGCATTGGAATTACAGTCATAACCACTGTGCCACCAGGGAGGTCCCAAGAATGTTATGAGATTTAAATTATAAAATCCGTACAACATCCTTAGAACAGAGCCTGATGTGTAGCAGTGATTCAGTGAGATCCTCCTGATCTTTTACAAAAGGGAGTGAGGCCAGTTTAGATGGACTTGCTTGTAACTCTTGTTGACTGTTTGAATTTGCAAACCTCCTAAGAGCCCAATGACCAAAAATCAGACCATTGACCATTCTTCCATCACCTCTGTTGTTAGCCATGCTCCCTCAGAAGTGGTCCAAACCTGTGGGTTTGTTTTCATGAGTCCTTGGTTCCAGGATGCAGTTTGCCTGATTTCAGGGAATGAATCACATCAGGGGGTTGACAATTTGAGCTCCACTCATCTCTGACAACATTCGTTCCACAATTTCCTGCCAAAGTCATGAGCAAACACACACAATAATGGTTTGGAAACCATTTTTTTCTTTTCATTATGAAAAGAAAAGAAAATAATGAAAAGAAAATATTCTTTCTGAATGGAGCAGATATATGAAAATACAGTGAAACCCTCTGTGTTATTAGAACTAATGTTCATTGAAAAAGTAGGCTAGCATATAAAATAATCTTTCTAAAATTGTATATACATATATATATACTTCCCTAGGCTTCCCTGGTGGCTCAGAGATTAAAGCGTCTGCCTCCAGTGTGGGAGACCCGGGTTCAATCCCTGGGTCGGGAAGATCCTCTGGAGAAGGAAATGGCAATCCACTCCAGTATTCTTGCCTGGAGAATCCCATGGACGGAGAAGCCTAGTAGATTACAGTCCACGGGGTCGCAGAGAGTAGACATGACTGAGCGACTTCACCTCACATATACTTCCCTGATGATTCAGAAGAAAAAATAAAATCCACCTGCAATTCAGGAGACACTGGAAACTTAGATTCAATCCCTGGGTCAGGAAGATCCCCTGGAGGAGGGCATGGCAACCCACTCCAGTATTCTTGCCTGGAGAATCCCAAGGACAGAAGAGCCTGGTGGGCTACAGTCCGAAGGGTCACAAAGAGTCAGACACGACTGAGCAACTAAGCACAAGCATATGTGTGTGTGTGTGTGTGTGTGTGTGTGTGCACTAAAAAAAAAACAGAGAGAGGGCCAAAGCATGTTCCTGAGAATGCATCAGCTGATTAGAGTTGCAAATTTTCTTTTTTCCATAAACCACACCCGCAATGCATTGTCTAGTTAACTTTTTATTTTCTTAAGTGCAATGAGAAATTGGAGACACTTGTTAAATTATCAGAGTGCAGAAAAAGTTGACAAACCTTGGTAATTTTCCCAAACTTGGGGTGTTATCTTGCACACCTCTAAATCAACAATTTCTAAGTGACTTGACTTCATAAACTTTATTTATTTAAAGTGTGAAATGTGCTTTTCTGTCATTTTCACACGAGTTTCACTGGTTTTCACACTGATTAATCAAAATATACAAGTACAATAAGTACAAAAAGCCTAAAGAGATTAAGAAAGAGACCCACGGACTCCTGACAAGTACAGAACTTAACTGAAGGAGCTAGAATTGTCCAAAGCTCTGGAATCATGCTGTCTAGTATGGCAGCCACTAGCCCATGGGTATGTACATGTCAGCTGTGTGTGTGTTATAGTCACTCAGTTGTGTCTGACTCTTTGCGACCCCATGGACTGTAGTCCACCAGGCTCCTCTGTCCATGGGTATCCTCCAGGAAAGGACACTGGAGTGGGTTGCCATTTCCTTATTCCACCATGACTGGTTTCAAACTGCCAACACATTGTCACTCAACCACAGTTGGAAAGAGACGTGCCCAATCTGCTTTGGTGAACTAGTACAAGCAGTATAAATAGGTTTGACCTGGCTCCAGCAGACTACAGGATCTAAGGAACTGTCAGCAGCGGACATGGTTTGGTAAAAATTGACAAAGAACTTTAAGCTGAAGTATCTGGCTGACAACACCTGACAAGCACTCTAAACCTCAACTTCTGCAGAAAGGCAAAATATGGGACACAGCCTTGTGAGACCCAGACCTTCCCTGTCCACTCCTCCTCCCCACCCAACCCCAACCACTAATCTAATCAAGCTTCCAGCTCTACCTCCCAGGTTATAGGAAATATCAGGGATAAAGAAAGAAGTTACACATCACCCCAAGGAAGCAAGCAGCCAAACCCAGGAAGTAGGACCTTCTCCAGCTTATATGCCCCAGTGTATCTAACAATCACCGGGGGGAAAAAATGGACAAGAGAAAAGAAAAAGAAGAGAAAAACAGAAAAAGAGATGTTAAAGAATAAATGACACTTATAACCAGGTATACTGCAATATGTGATTCACAGAAACCAATTGAGTAGCAATCTGGTAAATTTTAACATGAAAGGATATTAGATGATACTAGAAATTACTGTTAACTTTGTAGGCTTAATACCGGCATGATGTTCTATTTTTTAGAACCCCTAATCAGATAAAGATGTATTTATGCTGAAGAATTTATAGGTGATATTCCATAATATATATGATTTGCTTTAATATGCTCCAATAAAAATAAAATATGGATGAGGAAGAAAGATGAAACTGGCAGTCAAATGGTCTGAACCATTTAAAGCTAAGTCATAGATTCATGTGGATTCAGTATACTATTTCAGTTTTTCATTGGAAGGACTGACGCTGAAGCTGAAGCTCCAATACTTAGGCCACCTGATGTGAGGAGCCAACTCCTTAGAAAAGACCCTGATTCTGGGAAAGATTGAAGGCGGGAGGAGACGGGGACAACTAAGGACGAGATGGTTGGATGGCATAACTAACTCAATGGACATGAGTTTGAGCAAACTCTGGGAGTTGATGAAGGACAGGGAAGCCTGGCATGCTCAGTCCATGGGGTTGCAAAGACCTGGACACGACTGAACAACAATAATTTTGCATATGTTTTCAAGATTATTAAAAAATAATATAACTTTCTATTAAACATTCTAAAGATAAATAAAAGATGCTTTCAGATCAAAAAGTAAGTTTGTCATTCTCTGTATCATGAGTTTGATTATGGGGGTGGTAATTATCTTCTGTATTTTTGGAAATTTCTAAAATGAAATTATTACTCTTAAATCAGGCACTTCCAAGTACACTTAATTTTTTAAATCCAAGGAAGGAATCAGGTTAGTGGATAAGATCTTCATGGCAAACATCTCTTCTGACTAAAAATAAATTAATGATATTAATATGACAAGAAAAGAAAAATTATTTAAAGCTTCCCAAATTTTCTTCTTAAATATGTCATCATGTGATGAGGAAATCCATGTCATTTCTGTTCCTAATTTTCTAAAACACTGCAAAAATATAGTGATCCAAAAGTCACTATTTATTGGGACTTCCCTGGTGGCCTAGTGGTTAAGAAGCCACCTGCCAATGCAGGAAACACAGATTTGGTCCCTGGTGCAGGAAGATTCCACACGTGCAGAGCAGCTAAGCCCATGTACCACAACTAATGAGCCAGCACTCTTGAACCCTCGAGCCACAACTACTGAACACCCAGGGCAGCCAAAAAAAGTCACTATTTATTAATAGTTTCCTACTGTTTCCAAAACCAGCATGGTTCCCACTGAGAGCTGTAGGCAAGGCCACCTGGTCAAAAGACCAGGACCCACCCCACCCCCTTTCTGTTCTCCAGCAGATTTGTGTCCTTTCTGCAAATTTTTTCTTTCCTTCCCCATCTTCCCCGCTCCCTCCAGTAGTTCTCCTTCTATTCTCAATGTGACTTTGTGAAACCACTGGATTGGAAGAACAGGGTCAAACTCCAGCATGGCTGCTGAGAAAACTCTGGGCCCTAGCACACTGAGTGCATACAGTTCCTACAAGTTCTCTTGCCAGCATTTGCTGAGCTACAGAAATCCTGCGGTGAGTGCTTTGCGTTCTGATGGGACTGAAGGTACAAATTTTAAATGTTGAAGAATTAGGTAAGATTATACCATGAATGAATGCATAAATATATGGACACGAGGGAACCATTTGGTAATTTACAAATCATGTAAATTATGTCACACGTGAATTATAAATTATGAAATGGTTTCCTGTTAGCTGAAGATTTAACATTGCTCCCAGAAAAACTTACCTTGCTCTGTAGGAATGATTTCCTCCCTGCAGACGCTGGCTAATGACTTAGATCATTTGCTACCCACCTGCACAGTCCAGGTGTCTATTTGTGCATCACTAATGATTCTAGAAGTATTGCTTATGCCCACCAACAAATATAGGATGAATTAAACATCAGTAACTGGTTTTGTGGAGTAGCTAAGAAAAATTGAAACTTAAGAAACGTGCCAAGGCAAACTTATTTTCATAAACGAATGCAGAACACTGTTACCTTTGAAGTGGTGAAAACAGCACAGAATAAATTAAAATAACATTAATAAATCAGGTAAGCTGGTTCCAGATTCAATGATGGTGCTTAGCAAGCAGAAACTGCATTTGATTTAATTACCTACCCATCACAATGAGGTCTGGGCGGTGGATATGAATCTTCACCTGCCAACAGGTGTGCAAGAAACATGTATTTTGTACCCAGGGGTCAAGAAAAAGTCTGACTTCCTTGATGGAACAGGAAAAGGCACACAGACACAAATTAATATCTCAGTAAATTATCCTTCTATATTTGTCCTCCCAAGTTTTCAACATCTTTCACAGGTTTGTACCTGCCAGACTCAGCTTTATATCCCACGACTGAAGAGAGGCAGGGCTGCTGTAATCACGAGTCATCTCTATGCAGGGAGTGAAGATTTTAGTGTTTTGTGTGATAGCACATTAGTGTTTTGTGTGATAAAACTTTACATAAAACTCAATGATCTGTTTAATAAGCATCTGTGGGCACCTCCTGCTTGTGGACCATGCTCTGGTGAGTAATAAACTACACTAACAAAAGCATCACCTGTAGAGGTCTCCATAATTTTACAGAGAATTTTTATTTAGATATATGCACATGTTTACCATTTTATTTTTTCCTTTTTTAAATTAATTTATTTTTTAATTGAAGGATAATTGTTTTACAGAATTTTGTTGTTTTCTGTCAAACCTCAACCTGAATCAGCCATAGGGATACATATATCCGCTCCTTTTTGAACCTCTCTCCCATCTCCCTCCCCAACCCACCCCTCTCAGTTCAGTTCAGTTCAGTTCAGTCACTCAGTCATGTCCAGCTCTTTGTGACCCCATGAATCATAGGATGCCAGGCCTCCTTGTCCATCACCAACTTCCAGAGTTCACTCAAACTCACGTCCATCGAGTCCGTGATGCCATCCAGCCATCTCATCCTCTGTCGTCCCCTTCTCCTCCTGCCCCCAATCCCTCCCAGCATCAGAGTCTTTTCCAATGAGTCAACTCTTCACATGAGGTGGCCAAAGTACTGGAGTTTCAGCTTTAGCATCATTCCTTCCAAAGAACACCCAGGACTGATCTCCTTTAGGATGGACTGGTTGGATCTCTCTGCAGTCCAAGGGTCTCTCAAGAGTCTTCTCCAATACCACAGCTCAAAGCATCAATTCTTCGGCTCTCAGCTTTCTTCACAGTCCAACTCTCACATCCATATATGACCACTGGAAAAACCATAGCCTTGACTAGACGGACTTTTGTTGGCAAAGTAATGTCTCTGCTTTTGAATATACTATCTAGGTTGGTCATAACTTTCCTTCCAAGGAGTAAGCGTCTTTTAATTCCACCCCTCTAGGTTGATACAGAGCCCCTGTTTGAGTTTCCTGAGCCATACAGCAAATTCCCATTGGCTATCTATTTTACATATGGTAATGTAAGTTTCCATGTTACTCTTTCCATACATCTCACCCTTCCCTCCTCTCTCCCCATGTCCAAAAATCTATCCTCTATGTCTGTTTCTCCTTTGCTGCCCTATGAATAAACTCTTCAGTACCATTTTTCTAGAGTCTGTATATAATATATATGCGTTAGAGTATGATAATTATCTTTCTATTTCTGACTTACTTCACTCTGTATAATAGGTTCTAGGTTCATCCACCTCATTAGAACAGACTCAAATGCATTCCTTTTTGTAGCTTAGTAATATTCCATCATGTATATGTACCACAACTTCTTTCTCCATTCATCTGTTGATGGACATCTAGGTTGCTTCTATGTTTTAGCTATTGTAAATAGTACTGCAATGAACAATGGGATACATATGTCTTTTTCAATTTTGGTTTCCTCAGGGTAAATGCCTAGGAGTGGGATTTCTGGGTCATATGGTGGTTTTATTCCTAGTTTTTTAAGGAATCTCCATACCATCTTTCAGAGTGGCTGTATCATATTTTATTATTTCTTTACACATATTAAATTACCTTTACCTTGAAATTATTTCTACTTGAATAGTATGGTTTACTATTGTAAACCATAAGGACACTGTCCTTAACAGGATGTTTGAGAGCCATAGAGATGGCAATTTCTTGTCCATTGTTTTACAAAAGAAAAACTACATAAAGTTATTTACATAAAAAAAATAAACTAGTGAGTGAAACAGGCCTATTCCTGCCCTGACCAAAGGAACCAATGGCTTTGTGGGCAACAGATTAGAGAACAAATATTTAAGTTCAAATTGTGCTAAGTGCTTGGTGACAACAAGGGACTGGGAGGCCATGATAGAGAAAGGCAAGGTGGAAAGATACTTTGGAAGCAGTGTTCAGAGAAGCTGCCCCTCAATGTGGAGACATTTGGGTGGAGAATGAGAAGGAGCAGCTGAGTCGAGCATGCAGGGAACAGCATTCAAGCCAGGGGAACCGCATATGAGCTAGTGAACTGCGCAGGAGATGGTCGTGCTCAAGAGGCTGAAAGAAGCCTGTACAGTTGGAAAGCAACAAAGCAGAGGGATGGAGGGAGGCTGCAGGGGCAGACAGACTCTGTCACCCACCTCCTGGCTTTAGGGTGAGATTGGGATTTTACTGTAAGGAAACAAGCAGCCACTGTATGTCCCAAACAGAGTGACATGATCCGATCTATGCTTTTAGAAGCCCACTCTGGTTGATCAAGTCCATGATAGATCAAACAGGGACAGGACTTCAGTAGAGAGGCCAGGCTGGAGGCAGTAAACCAGTCAAGGGACTGGCAGCCTGGCCTGGAGAGCTGGGACAGCTACGGAAAGTGGCAGGTGGCTCTGAGAAGAAGCAACAGGATGGCAGACCTTGTCCGTTGACTAGAGGTGGAGATGATGGAAAGAGGGATGAATCAGGACTTGTTTTTTATTCAAACTTTACGAATCCCCATGTCCTCTGTGGCCAAAACCTGGAAGCAACTTCATTACCCATCAATATGAGAATGTCTATGTCTGTATTTTATATGCACTAGGAAAATAGCATATTTATGCAACAGAATAGTACTCAATGAGAAAAAGTAATGAACTTCTGGTCAGCTGAATATGAATGAGTCTCCAGACCATTCCACTGAACCAAAGAAGCCAGGCACAGAGAACACATGTCAGAGCCTTTATGTCGATGAAGTTCTAGAACAAGCAAAACTAGGCAATGGTGCAGAAGTCACAAAGTGGTTGCTCCCTTGGCGAGGATGGAAGGGAGGTCCCTAGGAGGATGGGGACATTCTCCTAGCTTGTTCGGTTTGGAGGCTACACAGGTATCTGACTTTGTTAGGCTGATGGAAGTGTGCACGTTCATGCATATTGCATCATGTGTGAATGACACCTTGATTAAAAGAGATTATTCTGAAAACAAATGAATGCTTATTGGGTTTTTGTATTTCTCTTACTTGGTAATTTAATATCAATAATTAAAATAATAAATGTGGGGAAAAAACTTTGTCCTTTTATACCCCAGGTCTCACTTGTTTCTGTAAGATGTTCAAGGCCAGTTCTGTGGTCTAAATTTTACAAAATTCAGAGATGGTAAGCAAGCCACTCAGGACACTAGGACCTGCTCACACCTGACCCCAGATGTCAAGATACATCTCTTCAAGGTGGCAGGTGTTGGAGGTGGGGGCCTAAGTTTCTGTAGAGAACGTGACCTTGAGGTGAAGAAGGTGAGGGTGATCTTTCAGGCCTCAAGCCCAAGGCATTCTAATGTATGTCAGTTGCTCAATCAAGTCCAACTCTTTGTGACCCCATGGACTGTAGCCTGCCAGGCTCCTCTGTCCATGGGATTCCTCAGGCCAGAATACTGGAGTGGATAGCCATTCCTTTCTCCAGAAGATCTTCCTGACCCAGGGATTGAACCCAGGCTTTCTGCACTGCAAGCAGATTCTTTAAAGTCTGAGCCACCAGGGAAGCCCAGGCATTCTGGGGTGGCATCCTTTCCCTTTCCTTCCTGCCCTTTCCCAGATGGTGAAGGATTGGAGTGAGTAATTCTGTGGAGCAGGGCTTGGGATGGGGGGAAATGGACTACAAGGGCCTGGGCTTTCATGAAGGTGAAGCTGCCAAAGTAAGGAATCCTGTTCATCAATGTAAGTTTGTGTCCCTGACGCACACTGAGGTCAAACAAACAGAAATCTTGGAGTTTGGGGCAGAGAAAGCTTTTTTGCAGGGCCATGTGGGCAGACAAGGTGGCTCACACCCTGAAAATAAGCCCTGAGCTCCCTGAAGGGTTTTCGCAAAGCACTGTAAGGGCCAAAAGAGACGGGGGTGCTGGGGGTCTGTGATGAGCTCGTGCACAGCTCTCTGATTGGCTGTGGTAAGTTAGCCGGGAGGTGTCACAGGAGTGTCACAGTCCTTAGGTGTCACAGTCCTTAGGCTCCAGGAGGCCTGGGGCTGTGTGCTCATGGTCATCAAGTAGCTAACATCTTCCACTGGGTGAGGGGTTTTCACATCTGCAAAACAGCTCAGAAATTTGCATCCAATACTGTTATCTGGGTACTTCAGAGAGGAGCTCAAACAGAAGATGTGGGGGAAGGCCCTGTAGGCCCCATAGGGTCCTGCTCCCTTACTGTGTGTGCATTGCGCGATGACCAACAACCTGACCATCTCACACCTGAGCTACAGGTTCCCTCCCTGCCCTTCCCAAATCATTCCCAAATCAATGCTGACATCACCTGCTGGTCCCTGAGTCTGCCCCTAGGGAGCCCCAACTTAAACAGCCTCATATTGTTCAAGCTTATTACCTTTCCAAAGACAATCTTTTCTCTGTCCTAAACACAGTGTGGCTCACAGTTCAGTAAAACCATAGAGAGCAGAGGAAAGGAAAAACAAGAGCGGGGTCACTCCGTGAAGTGAGGTAACACCCGTTACCTGCACAAATGTCCAGGTGGTGGATCACAGCCCGGAGCTCAGCATCCGAGGAGACAAATGCTACTGTGAGGTTCCCGGTCACCAGAAAAAAGGCAAAAAAATGAGCAGCTCTGGAGAAAAACAGGTTTTTCTGCCAGGAACTCCTACCAGGAGTTTCTCCTGCTAAGCCCCGTAGAAGGGAGGCTGTGTGGACAGAACCCAGGTGTTGGCCAGCATGCAGGGCTCGCCAGCTGTGTTCACCACAGCCCTCAGTCACCCAGGCCGAATGCCACAGGGGCTCCTGGGTCCCCACCACCTGGAGCCAGGGCTTCTCACTGCGTGACTGTCTGACAGAGGCCCAGCTGGCAGCAGATGGTAGGTTCCACAAATGGTGGTTTTCAAACTGGATTCCCTTTGGCCACCTGGGAAGGACATGGTGTGACTGATACTTAGAATATTTTTTTGCCAACAGCTCAGCCCAGGTCTGTTTGTATTGAGAAATGGAATATTCCTGCATATCAGTAAACAAGGATATCACAGTCATCACAGATTCCAGCTCTCCATATGTGAATTTCTGAGCCCTGAGAGCACCCAGGAAGCCATCCAGCAGCCATCAGGCTTCAGCCACTCCCTACAGTGAGCACTGAGGAGCTCCGGATGTGAAAAAACCAAGATCTTGGCCCCAGATAACTGAGATGCATATGAAAGGAACAATTTCAGTAAGCCCAGATTCTTAACATCTTCCCATAAACAGAAAAGCACTAAATTCCTTAACTTAAGCTATCTGGTTTTCTTTAATTCACAAAAATATTTTTGATGTTCAACTACCTGCCCTTTGTCGCAAAACTATATTAACCTGGCTCCTCTCTGCCCCCTGAATCCTCCTTGGAGCAGTTCTCTCAGGGCTACTTGAGATGTTGCCTCCCTCACTTAAGTCATAAAAATTTCTGCTGAATAAAATGTAACTCTCAACTTTTAGGTTGTGACTATTTATTTATTTAAGTTGACAGTATGCTAGAGGTATGACAGCATGTCCCTTTGGAAGAAAGTGGTAGTTGTTCAGTTGTGTCAGACTCGTTGCAACCCCATGGACTGTAGACCACCAGGCTTGTCTGCCCATGAGATTTCCCAGACAAGAATACTGGAGTGAGTTGCCACTTCCTTCTCCAGGGGATCTTTCCCACGCAGGGATCAAACCTGAGTTTCCTACATTGCAGGCAGATTCTTTACCAATTCTCCTGGCAAACCAATTCAGTATTCTTACCTGGAGAATTCCAAGGACAGAGGAGCCTGGCAATCTACAGTCCTTAGGATCACAAAGAGTTGGACACGACTGAGCCACGAACACTTTCACTTGGAAGAAAGGATTGTGTCAATCAGAAAAGCATGAGCATGACCAACATGCTGAAGCCTCCCCGTCTTCTCAGCCTCACTTTGGGTAGCTGAGACAGCACAGTTTGAGATGCCTGGAGAACGCTCCTCAGAACACAGAGACCCAGCCCTGGCCCTTCCCCTGTGCTGTGTTGGCCTCAGCTTCACCCCAGGACCTGCTGGAGAGGCCAGTCTGTCCAGAACCTGGACATGACTGTTTCCAACACACAATAAGATTCCTGGATTCATCCTGCGGTTTCCCAGAAACACGCTCTGCAGATGATTCCCTCCAAGAAGCCCCCAGCACTCCCAAGAACTGTGGGGACACACTTTACAAGAAGCCATGAAGCCAGCAGACCATTTTCCCCAGGCAAGAATACTGGAGTGGGTTGTCACACTGGGTCACAGCCCAGGTGGGACCCTCTCCAGGCACCTGTGTCCCCTGGGGTCTGAACTTCTCCTCCCTGTCCCCATCGTCACTTCTCTTCTTCCTCCCAAACCCCTAAACCCTCTAAATCTCCCGTCTAAGGCACGCACCTCCTTTTATCCACAGCCCCCTCACCCTTGGTAACCTGGTTCTCGCTTACAAGTGAACTTTCCCTGGAGCCCTGCGGGGTGGGGGCCGTGTTCCCAGGAGCCTCATCTATCAGTCAGGAGGTAAGACCAGGTACTTCTTTGGTCGAACATCTTATGAGCATCTCAATCAAGCCCTGATTCCTCCCACTTTGCCCCCAAACTGTTCCTTCTGGACTCCCCACCCCCCAGTTGAAGACCCTGGCTGTGCCTCATTGAACCAACTGTGGCAGTTTCTATCCCAGCTGAAAGCTTCCCACCCTTTCTCAAGAGAGTACTCCTGCTAGCGGAGCGCTTGACTATGCAGGACAGGTGCGGGTGGTAGACATCCCGCAGCAACACGCAGCCAGGGATACGTGAGTGCCAGGGTCCTCGGCCCCCTGGAAGCCCAGGCCTGAACCCCAGCACAGTCTACTCATGCGTGGATGCTTCACTTCTCTCCCTGCTCCTCCTGCGCCCCCAGAGACATTCCCCAAGTGAGCCACCTGCTCCCAGCTCTAGGACGCAGGGTCTGCTTCTAGTGCGTGTGTGCTTAGTCGCTCAATCGTGTCCGACTCTTTGTAAGCCTCTGGACTGTAGCCCACCAGGCTCCTCTGTCCATGGGATTCTCCAGGCAAGAACACTGGAGCGAGTTGCCATGCCCTCCTCCAGGGGATCTTCCCGACTCAGTAATCGAACCCAGGCCTCCCGCATTGCAGGCAGATTCTTTATCGTCTGAGCCACCAGGAAAGTCCAGAGAACCCCCTAAAATGGGTGGGGCACCTCCAACCCTTCACCCAGTCCTACACTGGTCCTCCTGCTGCCCCACCCAGGCCCCTCCATAAACTACTTCTTAGCAAGCCCTCTGTCCCTCCTTCTGCCCATTGCTGGAGGCCCCTTGGTGACACCACATCTCTGGTGCCCCAAGCCCGACCTGCCACCTTGTATCCTGGGCCGCCCACCTCCAGGGGCTGCCCGCTCCATCCTCCTTCGGACACTCTTTCCCTCACTTCCCTGGGATCTCGTCTTCCCCAGAACCCCTGGAATTCACCTTCACACTTACACTCTCCCCAGATGCCTTTCCCTCTCCATTTTCTCCCTGGGCTTCACCTGCTTGGCTTTTTTTCCTCCTTGTTGAGATTTCACCATCCTCAAACCCAGTTTCCCTAGTGGCTCAGATGGTAAAGAATCCACCTGCAATGCAGGAGGCCTGGGTTCAATCCCTGGATCAGGAAGATCCCCTGTAGAAGGGCATGGTAACCCACTCCAGTATTCTTGCCAGAAGAATCCCATGGTCAGAGGAGGCTGGTGGGCTATAGTCCATGGGGTCGCAGAGAGTCAGACACGATGAGTGACTAAGCACAGCACAGCCCCAGCAGCCCTTCCTCCCCAGCCCCTATGACCTCACAGCCCGTCCCAATTGCCAAACCAGTTCCCTTCCATTGTGGGTGCTCAGCCACCCACCAACTCACCTCCCACCAGCCAGACCCAAACCCAGGCTGCATCCTGCTGACAAAGTCACACCACCCAGCAGGCCAGGACCACTATGAATTTATGGCATCCAGCCTCAACCTGGCCCTCGATGTTGCTCACGGATCCCTTTACATTTCTCTACAATAGCCGGCTGGTTCGGAAGTTCTCTCCACTCGATCCCAGGACACCACTGCCTATCTCTCCTCATGAGAAGGTAACAATCTCTTTAGAAAAAAAGAGCCTTTGGAAGCAAACCTGGCAGCTTCCTGCACAGCCCTCCTGCAGCCTTCGCTTCTGTGCGTTTCATAGTGTCTTCTGAGCACCTGTTGGGAACCAGGCATGTCCAGCTCCTCCTTCAGGCCAGGTCTGCCCCTTTCTGCCCCAGCTCTGACCATTGGACACCTCCACCTACATGGTCCACAGCACCTCCAACTCACCAGACGCAAAAGGAATTGATTATCTTTCCCACAGTCAAAACCGGAAACAGGAGTGA
>SJXQ01004074.1:296765-343955 GCA_006408695.1 Aepyceros melampus | reverse complement strand
CCTGCTGATCACAATTCCAGAAGAATCTTGAACCACCTTCAATCTCAATCTCCCAACTTGACCCTCTCCAATCCATCAGGACCTGTGGAATGACCTTTCTAAAACAAAGGAATCTTATGGTCACAGGAGAAGATAGAAGAAAGGCTCGGAATGTCTGCCCTAGGTGAGGAGTGGGATTTCCTGAAGCAGAAAAAGAGGAGAAGCAGGGAGGAAGCATTCTGATCACTACCACCACCCCAAATTCTAAGCCATAAAGTGTAATTTTGCCTGAAGACCTTCCAAGCAGTCGCTATGCACTGCCCACCATCATCATAGAACCTTATGAGTAGTTTGCTACTGGGCGTTCTGATAGCATTCGTTACATGGTCAGAGGTGCAGCTAGGGTGTTGTGGGGTGAAACACATGTATTTAGATTAAGGCAAACTTCGGTTCAGATCTTGTTTATTCAGTTTGTTTGTGGAGCCTGATTCTCCAGCTTAAAGGAAGTGATCCCTCCTAGCATCGGATGACATCGGATGAGAGAATCCAGGGGCAATGCTTCACAGAGGACTTGGCATAGACTGTAAACAGTCAGTAAACATCGTTTCCCCCCCTCCTCCTCCTGCGATGCTGTTAAACCAATGTAGATTGTATTTATAACTGACTTGGCTGTTCTCCCACCTTTTTCTTCTGGTTTTATTCACTCACAAGATCCTTCAATAAAACCAAGGACAACAAGCAAAGCTGTTTCCATTTAAAGGGGTGTGTAGTATATGTGTATATACATATATGATCGTATGAATATACATCTGGTTCCTTGATATTTTTGAATGTCCAGATGTGACACATATTCCTCCCCTCCACACACACACATAAAAAATTTAACACAGTGATGTTCCAGTATCACAAAAGGAACATATGACCATGTGGATCCAGGAAGTCAAATGATTTCCTGCACCAGTGTGTGATATTATAGACACCCTCCTGCCAAACAGTGTACGTGCAGGCTGAAGATAACACGCTGTTATACTGACTTGACAAATGAAGTGGCAAGAGGTTAGACCAGCAGGAGTGTTGATGGTATTTGTAATTCAACAAGAGAGTCTGCCTTTGTCTATCTTTCTTCTATCTTTCTTCTATCGTCTCTGAATTTTTCTCCCGTTTCCCCAACTAGACGAGCAGGAGTTTATTGATATTTCTCCCAGCAATCTTGATTCCAGCTGAGCTTCATCCAGCCCAGCATTTCATATAATGTACTCTGCATATAAATTAAATAAGCACTTCATATTCCTATGAATATGAATTGTATATATGAATATAAATATACCTATATATATGAATTCATATGAATATATATACCTATGTTATACATATTATGCCATGAGTATCTGAAGAATACATATGCAATATCTATATAGATAAAGAGGGTTGACGTTTGACATGTGTGTGTGTGTGTGTGTGTGTGTGTGTACATGCATGCTTAGTCACTTCAGTCTTGTCCAACTCTTTGGATCCTGTGGACTGTAGCCCACAAGTTCCTCTGTCCATGGGATTCTCCAGGCAAGAACACTGGAGTGGGTTGCCATGTCCTCCTCCAGGGGATCTTCCCAACAAAAGGATAGAACCCGACTCCCCAGCATCTCCTGCATTGCAAGTGGATTCTTTACCCATTGAGCCATCTGGGAAGACCACATGTGTGTGTTTCCTTTTGTGCAAGTATTTCTCTCTTTTAGACAAACTGAGCTGATACATGAGCGAGCAGAACAGGGATTTCTAATCAAATCGATTAAAGAGGAACACTCAAAATAAGCTTGTCTGTCTTCTCTACCTCTCTTGGTTCCTCTGGCCTCCTAATATGGGGGGCGTCCCATGTGTTTGCAATGAGGAGCATGTTGGGGTCCTGTTGAAGTGCAGCGGGGAGGAGCTGGGGACAGGGAGGAGACTGGCTGGAGGAGGGGCTCGGGGCCACAACAAGAAACCAAGGTCATTTTGTGGGGGGTCTGGGGGTCACTGCAGGCTTGGAAGCCAAGGACTGACAGGCAACAAATGCGCATCCATACAGAGAACTAGCTCATGTCGGAGAGCGCCCTGAAGTGCAAAGACCAATCAGAAAACTTGCATTTATGTCAGGGAAGTCAAGATCCAAACCAGGCATGTGATGGTGGGAATGAACAGAACTGTGTTGGAGCCATGGCAGAGGTGAGACCCCCAGGAAGCTAATCAGATATGAAGGGAAGGAGGAGGAGAAGGAGAGGGAAAAGAGGAGGGGAGCCCAGCCTGAAATGGAGACTGACTGGGGAAATTGGTGAGGGGAAGAATGAGGGAAGAATAACATTCCTCGGCCCCTGTGATTCAGGATATCCGCCCCCTTGGCAAGTTCCCGGGAGAATCCCCACAAGGTCCAGAGAGAGAGATGCATGTGGACATCTGTAAGGGGGGTAGGCTGTGCAGCTCGGAGGGTCTCACCCGGGAGATGGAAACCTCAGCGGTGGAGGCTCAGTGATCATGAGCACAGCAAGGAACTTAAAGCAACTAACAGCAGCAGGATAGATCTTAAGGCCACAGTGCACAGTGGAAAGGAGCAAGGAGCATGGTAACCTCATAAAACACTTTCATGTAAAACGAAAACACACATCAGGAGGTTTAACAGGAAGACACAGATAAAAGGATAAACGCAAACATCTGAGGATGCTGCCTTACCTGGGCAGGAGCGGGGAGGGGGGCGGCAGCGAGTTTGCGGGGCGGGGCGTGGCTGGCGACGGTTGACAGTGGGCAAGGAGGGGAGTGGGCAGGGGTTGGAAGTTGAAAAGAAGTGTGAACAGGAGAGAAAAAGGGTAAATCCAGGGAAAACGGTGGGCAGCCCTCTTCCCCAACATGGATTTCCCTCCCTCCTCCTGCCTGGGCATCAGTTACGGTGCGTGCACCCAACAAAACTCATTTTTACGGAGTAGACCGGTAATGTTTTTAAAAGATGTTTTTCTAGGTGATTTTGTTGCTTCTATTTCCTTGCAGCTTCCCTCCTGATAAGCCCAGCGTCCAACAGTCATTTAACTTTGTTATGTTCACGTTCAGGCCTGGCATGAGGCCAGACATCGTTGAATATCTGAAAAGCATTTCTTTTATTCTAACCTCAAAAAAAAAGAAAAAAAGTTACAAAGGGAAAAAAAAAACCGCTGAAAGACTTGCCCAAGACTTCAGTCTGAGCGAATCTGATAGAATTATGTGTGTGCTTACAGGCCTCTCGCTGTCCCTTAGGAGAGACCAGTCCCCATGAATACGTCTAGACTCTGCTTCAGCTTCCACCCTGGACTGGAACCAAAAGCACCACCAGATTTATTCCAAGAGAACCGAGTCATACTCAAGGGGATGAGGAGAAAGCCCGACAGGGCAGCTTGGGAAGGTTGAGTCTACACTTGTGGTTTTGGTTCTGTTTTGCTTTTATTTAATTTTTGATTGGCCCAGCTACATGGCTTTTGAGATCTCAGTTCCCTGACCAGGCATTGAACCCAACCCACAGAAGTGAAAGTCTAGAATCCTAACCACCAGGTCATTGGGCAACTTTAATTCTTGAACTTCACATACTTTTAGTTCTAAGATTCTTGGCAGATTGCCCTCAAATGATGGTGAAAAGCAACTCTGTCTAGTCCTAGGTACCCCACCCAGGGCAGATCCATGTTACCCATGCAGCCCAGGTTTTACACATCCTCTCAGTGAATGCCCAAAGACATCACACAGTGTCTTCAGGCTCAGTTCACTCATAAAGTGCTGGGCTACCTAGTACTCCAGTATCAGTAATGAGGTAAAGTCCCCAAGCAGGGCCATGATTTCAGAGGGCGTTTATATCCTTTTATTAGAGGACCTGACTATTCTCAGTATCTCCGTATCTCAGTATCTCAGCAATTCAAAAGCTTCCTTCAGATCTTATTTTCACTCTGATATCACCATCTCCAGAGATATATCTCCAGCTTCCCTGGTAGCTCAGTGGTAAAGAATCTGCCTGCCAATGCAGGAGAAGTGGGTTCAATTCCTGGGTCAGGAAGATCTGCTGGAGAAGGAAATGACAACCCACTCCAGTGTTCTTGCCAGGACAGAGGAACCTGTTGGGCTATAGTCCCTGGGGTCACAGAGACTTAGCAACTGAACAGCAGCAACAACCAGGGATACATTAGCCAGGGTTCTGCTGCATACTGCAGAGAAACAAACAATCCCCAAATCCCATTGCTAACAAGAGCAAACAGTTATTCCACACTGTGTAGACACAGCCCACGCCATTGCTGCTCTCGTTTTTTGGCAAAGGCAGTTTCTCAAGGGACGAGAGTCAGACGGTGGAGTTGCATGTCCCCTCTGGCCACTCTATAGGGAGGTACCCTTGGTCTCCAGGCCGAGAGCATGGATGGAAGCCCCCATTACAAGCAGGTAAATCAGAATCCTGAATGACAACCCAATCATCCACAAGGATGTTGAAACATGTTGAATTTATGCTGGGCTTGGTCTTGAGGACCTTATCCTCTGCATCCTTCTCTACAAGCACCACAGGAGAGATTTCTCTCAGATCTCAGATCCCAGATAGATATACTTCTGGCAAATGTTTATTTTCGTCTTATAGACATGCTTCACAGGCTGCTGGGAATTTTCAGCCCACTTGTAGCAACTATGCATGATGCTGGCTTACTTCTCAGTGTTTCTCCCCTTGTTCTGCCTTCAGCCTAATGTATCACTTTCTTGTCATGTAGTTTCACCTCTGAATTCTTGTTGTAGGCCATTTTCTTTTTTTTCTTTCTGGTGAATTTACAGTCATTTATGCATCCAACAAATACATTTTTTAAATTTCTGTCTGTGATGAAGCAATACAAATAGCATATTTAGGAAATTTCAACAGTACAAATGGCATGCAAAGCATAAGTGAGTTTCTCTCCTATCATCTCTACTTGTCCAATCCCCACTCCTCCAACCCAAGAAGTAGCCACTGAAACCTGTTCTAACTGTGTGCATGGGAGTCTTATTTGTTGGAAGAATCCCAGTGGAATTTCTGGGACAAGAAAACCCATGCATCTTAAATTTGGAAAATACTACCCAAATGTTTTCCCCAAATGCTATTACTAGTTTGCACCTGGAGAAGGCAATGGCACCCCTCTCCAGTACTCTTGCCTGGAAAATCCCATGGACGGAGGAGCCTGGTAGGCTGCAGTCCATGAGGTCGCTAAGAGTTGGACATGACTAAGTGACTTCACTTTCACTTTTCACTTTCATGTATTGGAGAAGGAAATGGCAACCCACTCCAGTATTCTTGCCTGGAGAATCCCAGGGGTGGGGAGCCTGGTGGGCTGCCATCTATGGGGCCACACAGAGTCAGACACAACTGAAGCGACTTAGCAGCAGCAGCAGCAGCAGTATATAGGATACCTGTTTATACACCAGGTATATAGCCACTGTGTATTATCACCAGACCACCCTCAACATATTTTCAAAGTTTTGACTTCTACCCAATCAAGTGAAAATCATTTGTATTTTTTTTTTTCTGTTCATATGTTTTGGGAACACATTTCTTATTGATTTATGAGAGCTGTTTGTATAGTAAAGGAATTAACTTAGAAAGATAGCATATTATTTTTGCAGCTTCAATAGATAATGACCACTTAAAACACATACTGGGGAAAGCAGGGGCTAGTCCTTGAGTCCCAGCAAGAAATTTTTATTTTCTCACTCCTCTGTCCCCTTCCTTCCTCTTCACTTTGAAGTCATACATTTTGGAGCTTTGTTCTCTCCCACACAAGACGGGGGCTTCTGCAGTGGCTCAGTGGTGAAGAATCCACCTAATGCAGGAGACATGGGTTTGATCCCTGGGTAGGAAAGATCCTCTATAGAAGGAAATGGCAACTCATTCCAGTATTCTTGCCTGGGAAATCCCATGGACAAGAGTCAGGCGGGTTACAGCCCATGGGGTCTTGAGTTGGACAGGACTTAGCAACTAACCCACCACCACCAGGCTAGACAGAGCTCCGCATTCAGTAAGTGAAAATTAATGAACTCTCTATGGGAGAAACAACTTCAACACGTGTTTTGTGATGTGTACGTTTCCAAACATTTGTCAAATATCCAGGATAAAAGTTGCATTTTTATTCATCAAAACCCAGGTACACAATGTTTCTAAGTCATATGTGTATGCAGTCAGTTTCTACTTTGCCAGCAAGATCAGCCTCAATATGCCAGTAGGAGAAAGCAGACAATTTTCTGAATGTGGGCATGCAAATGCCAAACACATCTGCCTGCTGCCCTGGCTCCAACTGGACACATCCAAGTGTCCGTGTGGTCATGGCCAATTCACTTGAAACCACTGTGTTTCCAACCTCACATTAGTAGGAAAACAGTGTTCCCAGTCCTTCCCCAGTTTGAATTTGGAGTGGTTTTGTTGTTACTATTGTTTTATAAATAAGAAAGTTTCTTGCCCTGACTTGCTTTTAAACCACAACTGTCCTGAGGTTAGTTCTCCCAGCCCCAGCTTGCTTTTGTGCCAGTTCAGAAATCTTCAGACCTCCTCTGTTCTTCCAAAAATTTAATCATCTTTGGAGCCTTAGAGTGAAACAACTATTTTCAGAAGTGAAAAAGAGGACTTTTGCAATTTTTCTGTTATTTTTAACTATTTACAAATAAGTTACGGCTGTTTAAAACAAACTGAAACATCTACTAGTGCAAATTCTTCAGCAAATTATGAATGGACTATTGTTTTTCAGTCACTCTGTTGTGTCTGACTCTTTGCAACCCCGTGGACTGCAGCACTCCAGGCCTCCCTGTCCTTCACTACCTCCAGAGTTTGCTCAAACTCATGTCCATTGAGTCAGTGATACCCTCCAACCATCTTATCCTCTGTCATCCCCTTCTCCTCCTGCCTTCAGTCTTTCCCAGCATCAGGGTCTTTTCCAGTGAGTCTGCTCTTCGCATCAGGTGGCCAAAGTATCAGAGCTTCCGCTTCAGCATCAGTCCTTCCAATGAGTATTCAGGGTTGATTTCCTTTAAGACTGACAGGATCGAACCCAGTTCTCCCTTATTGCTGGCAAATTCTTTACAGTCTGAGCCACCAGGGAAACCAGGAGTGGCCTATTAACAGTATTAAACTCCACACACTGCCTTCGATGTAGGAAATACAGAAGACACAGATGACACAGGTTCAACCCCTGGGTTGAGAAGATCCAGTGGAGAAGGAAATGGCACCCTGTTCCAGTGTTCTTGCCTGGGAAATCCTATGGACAGAGGAGCCTGGCAGGCTAAGTCCACGGGGCCGCAAAGAGTCAGACATGACTTAGCGACTGAACAACAGCAACAGCAAACCTTGCCCGAGAAAAAAAAAAAAAATCAATTGGCGTTGTAGAATAACCATAGCTAAGGTTAAAGGATCTTGCCAAGTGCATCAAGAGGGTTTCTGACCATTTTAATGAATGTAATAACCTACTTTTTTGTTTCTAGACAAGTGAGACATTCTTTCAGTAAAATTCAAAAGATGTCAAATCACATTTCACACTATCTCAACAGAGCTCAGGCAACGTGGTGGGAGGATTGTACTCTGTCATCTGGCCCAGCCTTAAGTGGACACAGGAGTGGAGAGGTCCCTCTTCTGTCAGGGGCAACATCTAGGTGGAACCTGGCTACAAAAGCAATGTGTCGTACTTTTCGTGTAATTTTTAATTGACTAAAAAAGGTGAAATTGCAGTTTCTACTTTTAAATCTTAAAAGGACAGCAGGAAAGCAATATAGAAGCATCTAAATTGCTTCAGACAGCTAGTAGGCAATAAAAGCAAAATTACTTTTTACTCTTTGTGATCCTGAAAAATTGGTTAAGTCATCTTTTGCAATGTTCTCTGTACTTTGAAAATCATACAGTCTTTCATGAAAGTTTATGTATATATATATATACACACATAAATTTCATAAAATTAATTTAGAAAATTGAATTTACTTCATGAAACCAAATGAATATATGTATTAAAATAATTGAATATATGCATATTAAATATACAAACAACTGAATATATACATATTCAAAGGCAAACTATCCTATGTATACAACTATCTATTGGCAACAGAAAAACAACAATCTTTTTCCCTGAACTAAATTTTAAAACTAGACTTCAACTGTCAGAATTTTAAAGATACATGTAATAACTCACAAAAAGCCTTGAATGCTGGTTGGTTTTAGAACAAATTTATTAACACTCAGTTCAGTTCAGTTCAGATGCTCAGTCATGTCCAACTCTCTGCAACCCCATGAATCGCAGCACACCAGGCCTCCCTGTCCATCACCAACTCCCGGAGTTCACCCAAACTCATGTCCGTTGAGTCAGTGATGCCATCCAGCCATCTCATCCTCTGTCGTCCCCTTCTCTCTTGCCCCCAATCCCTCCCAGCATCAGTGACCACTGGAAAAACCATAGCCTTGACTAGACCGACCTTTGTTGGCAAAGTAATGTCTCTGCTTTTCAATATGCTATCTAGGTTGGTCATAACTTTCCTTTCAAGGAGTAAGCATCTTTTAATTTCATGGCTGCAGTCACCATCTGCAGTGATTTTGGAGCCCCAAAAAATAAAGTCTGACACTGTTTCTACTGTTTTCCCATCTGTTTGCCATGAAGTCATGGCACCAGATGCCATGATCTTCGTTTACTGAATGTTGAGCTTTAAGCCAACTTTTTCACTCTCCACTTTCACTTTCATCAAGAGGCTTTTTAGTTCCTCTTCACTTTCTGCCATAAGGGTGGTGTCATCTGCGTATCTGAGTTTATTGATATTCTCTCGGCAATCTTGATTCCAGCTTGTGCTTCATCCAGCCCAACTTTTCTCATGATGTACTCTACATATAATTTAAATAAGCAGGGTGACAATACACAACCTTGATGTACTCCTTTTCCTATTTGGAACCAGTCTGTTGTTCCATGTCCAGTTCTAACTGTTGCTTCCTGACCTGCATACAGATTTCTCAAGAGGCAGGTCAGGTGGTCTGGTACTCCCATCTCTTTCAAAATTTTCCACAGTTTATTGTGATCCACACAGTCAAAGGCTTTGGCATAGTCAATAAAGCAGAAATAGATGTTTTTCTGGAACTCTCTTGCTTTTTTGAGAATCCAAGAGATGTTGACTATTTGATCTCTGGTTCCTCTGCCTTTTCTAAAACCAGCTTGAACATCTGGAAGTTCACATTTCACGTACTGCTGAAGCCTAGCTTGGAGAATTTTGAGCATTACTTTACTAGCGTGTGAGATGAGTGCAATTGTGCGGTAGTTTGAGCATTCTTTGGCGTTGCCTTTCTTTGGGACTGGAATGAAAACTGACCTTTTCCAGTCGTGTGGCCACTGCTGAGTTTTCCAAATTTGCTGGCATATTGAGTGCAGCACTTTCACAGCATCATTTTCAGGATCTGAAATAGCTCAACTGGAATTCCATCACCTCCACTAGCTTTGTTCACAGTGATGATTTCTAAGGCCGAGTTTAACTAAAAAATGGGTTATTGTGAGTAAGAAAGATGTATCTATCATCACTAACACTCTGGGCATGGATCATTAGAATTTTAAAGTTAAAAGGGATTTCAGGAATCATCCTGAACAACCTTTTCCTGATGGTGAACCAGTCTATATTTGAAAATTCCATGTTAAAAAAAAAAGAACTTAATGTTCAACCCTTAAGAGCTTACATTCAGTAAGAAAACCTGGGACTGTAGTTACCACAGCCATGGTACAAGGGTCAGAGAACACGTGGCATTTGTTTTCTCACCTACTGGTGTCCAAAGACCCCATTTTAACGTACTTACACACCGAAGGCCAGACGCTCGAGCCACTAAAGAAAACCCAAGCAAGAATGGCCCCAGAGCCTCGCCCACCTCTCTGGCCCCGCACCCCTCCACCAGTTTCCTCTGCTGCTTCTCCTGTTCACCACCACCCATCTGACCCCAGAGTGTCTTTATGCATCCCTTTGATGTCTGATCCTGGCCAAGCCCCTGGGACCCTGGGACTCTGGAACCCTGGGACCCAGCCACTGTGCAGATTCTGGTGTCAGCACACACCACCCCCTGCTTGCTGTTTCAGCCCACCATGTGCTCAAGCTTGAACCTGGGGCTCTACCTGGCTGTCTGTCCCTCCTCCCTCAGCAAACTCTGCCACACACACACACACACATCCTCATTCAACTTGCCAGTCTTGTCCCCTCTAAAATATTCCTAGTTCCATCTTCCCCATCCCCACTGCCTGGGATGAATTCTTCAGAGCTACTCAAATGTAATCATTATCTCACAGACCTAGAAAACAAACTTAAGATTATCAAAGGGAAGTGAAGATGGATAAACTAAGAGTTCAGAATTAATAGACATACACTAAAAAATTGGCTTAAAGCTCAACATTCAGAAAACTAAGATCATGACATTTGGTCCCATCACTTATGGCAAATAGATGGGGAAATAGTGAAAAGAGTGTCAGACTTTATTGGGGGGGTGGGCTCCAAAATCACTGCAGATGGTGACTGCAGCCATGAAATTAAAAGATGCTTACTCCTTGGAAGGAAAGTTATGACCAACCTAGATAACATATTGAAAAGCTGAGACATTACTTTGCCAACAAAGGTCCGTCTAGTCAAGGCTAAGATTTTTCCAGTAGTCATGTATGGATGTGAGAGTTGGACTGTGAAGAAAGCTGAGAGCTGAAGAATTGATGCTTTTGAACTGTGATGTTGGAGAAGACTCTTGAGAGTCCCTTAGACTGCAAGGAGATCCAACCAGCCCATTCTGAAGGAGGTCAGCCCTGGTTGTTCTTTGGAAAGAATGATGTTAAAGCCGAAACTCTAGTACTTTGGCCACCTCATGCAAAGAGTTGACTCATTGGAGAAGACTCTGATGCTGGGAGGGATTGGGGGCAGGAGGAGAGGGGGACGACAGAGGATGAGATGGCTGGATGGCATCACGGACTCGATGGACGTGAGTCTGAGTGAACTCCAAGAGTTGGTGATGGACAGGGAGGCCTGGCGTGCTGCGATTCATGGGGTCGCAAAGAGTAGGACACGACTGAGTGACTGAATTGAACTGAACTATATATAAAATAGATAAACAACAAATTCCTACTGTATAGAACAGGGAGCTATATTCTATATCATGTCATAACCTATAATGAAAAAGAATCTGAAAAATAGGCTTCCCTAATGGCTCAGTGGGTAAAGAATCCACTTGCAGTGCAGAAGACATAGGTGATGAGAGTTCAATCCCTGGGTGGGGAAGATCTCCTGGAGGAGGAAATGGCAACCCACTTCAGTATTCTTGCCTGGGAAATACCACAGACAGAGGAGTCTGGCAGGTCATAGTCCATAGGGTCCCAAGAGTCAGACGTGACTTGGCAATGAAACAACAAACACACACGTGTATATATATATATGCATGTATAACTGAATCACTTCACAGTATACTTGAAATTACACGTCACTATAAATCAATTATATTTCAAGAAAAAGTCTTTTAATGTGATTATTATCATTTTCCTAAACTCTTAAGGAATCCAAGAGCAATCTTCTCTCACTGTCAGCCTCTATTTTTAAGATACATTACAACTCCTGAATTATCACCTAGGAAAATTCTCAATGTGCTCTGTTTTCTCATAATCAACAAAATATGGTAGATTCATGTGACACATAAACTCCTAGTGCCTTGTTTATTCCCTGGGTTGGGGGTGGCACACAGAGCAATAGGATTTCTGAGTTTTTGAGACTGTACCCCAGGCTGCTGGAGTTGGGATTTTAATACACAACCTGTGCTGTGGGCCCCTGGGCTGGATGGTGCAAGGCCACCAGAGTGGCCAGGGAAGCAAGATTTACCTTGAGCCTTCTGTGCTGAAACTGAGCAGTGACCTCGTGTAGGGAGCTATATCCCTTGTTCCTTCCCACCCTGGCTTTGTAAGAGAAATTTACTTCCTCTCCTAATGGGTGTCAGGCTTTGCCAAGATGTGCAGAGGTGACAGTGTGCCCGTTCAGAACCCAGGTCTTCGAAGACATCACACCTTTCCTCATCACATTCTTGAACGTCCTCAACCACAAGAAGACTACGCCCTGAGTCATCATTGGTTCCCTGATGGGAGGCAGATGAAGTCTCAACCCACCCACAGCTTGAAGCCAATCTCCTCTCACTGATCTGCAGTCTCACAGTTCAGGAGAAAGGTATCATTTCTGCTTTATGTAACTGAAATGTCAATACAGTGTATTGTAGGACATCATGCAGCTGCTATCTGACTCACCATCCTTCCAGAAGCTGGGAGTGACACAAATCTGCACTGTCAGTGATGGAGGGACCCTCTGCCTTCAGCTCCACCAGCAACCTTGTCAATTGATTTGATTGGATGCTCCCGGTGAATGACAGGATTTCATGGAATCGCTGCCAGCCTTTGGTCCATATCTCTCATGTCTAAGAACCTGCTAGTGAGGAGACAACAGATGGACAAACTTAAAATGAATGTGGGAAAAAGGAGAATGGTCCTTGGTTACTATCCTTTCTTGGCCAAGAGGTCTGAATGTTTCTCCACGATGGCCCCTGTACCTCCAGGACTGGAATTCAAGGGCGTGCCTCCTCCCTTCCAACAAGACTCCATGGGAAATAAAGACATCAGACCTCATACAGTGTCTTTATGGCTCTGTGTGAAACTCAAGTCATCCTAACAGCTTTTGGATAAACTGTCCCACTGATTGGATGTCAATTTAGATGAGCTGGGCCAGAGACAAGTCTGGAAATGGGCCTGCTGGCTCCCGAGCTTCCACTCCACCATGGGCTCAAGCATGGTTTCTGAAAAGCTCTCTCTCTTCTCAGGCTCACCATGAAAGCCTCTTTGGCCAGAGCTAGAAGCACACGTAAAGCTTTTGAGAGTTGGCTGCACCTCATGGTGTGTTGTTTCTTGGGGTGAGGATGGGGGGTAGATTACACACAGTGACCTGATTAAAGAAATTGCTTGCAGGCCGTCTTCTGGCAGAACATGGTCAAGGCCAGTGGAGAGAAGAGTTTTAGAAAAGACCATCTTTGGAGCTCAAAGGGTTTTGGCAAGACCATGTCCCAGCAGGAGCCCCATTGCTTCCGGGAAATGTTTGGAGAACACACAATGTCTTTGGCTTCCACAGATGTTTATGTAGTGCTGACTTCAGATATAAATATCTCCCACTTTTTTAAACTATCCTATGTCATTTTGGAACATGCTCATTGCCATTTTCAATCTTCTTGAAGCTTTTAAAGTGAAAAGAAGAAGAAATGAAGACTTTGCAGACATGAAAAATGAAAATAGAGATATTTCTTGAATATCCATTAGGTACCGAGCACTTGTGTTTTTATATCTCGTGGAGTCCATACCAAAAAAAAAAAAAAAGAAGAAGAAAAAGAAAAGAAAATCAAGGAAGTAGACAGGAATATCAGCTCCATTTTCCCAGTAAGAAAAGTGAGCTTGGAAAAGTTCAACAGCTGGAGCAGGTATTGGGATGCTAAGTCCCTGTCCATCTAACATCAGGATTGGTTCCCTTAGCTGTGGCATTGAGATGGAAGCATGTCATGAACTGTGGATTGCTGGTGGGCTGCCGTCTATGGGGTCGCACAGAGTCGGACACAACTGATGCCACTTAGCAGCAGCAGCAGCCTGTGACACTGGAGAAGGCAATGCCACCCCACTCCAGTACTCTTGCCTGGAAAAGCCCATGGATGGAGGAGCCTGGTGGGTTACAGTACATGGGGTCGCTAAGAGTCGGACACGACTGAGCGACTTCACTTTCACTTTTCGCTTTCATGCATTGGAAAAGGAAATGGCAACCCACTCCAGTGTTCTTGCCTGGAGAATCCCAGGGGCGGGGGAGCCTGGTGGGCTGCCGTCTATGGGGTCCACAGAGTCAGACACGACTGAAGCGAGTTAGCAGCAGCAGCCTGTAACACTCATCTCTCACAAGATGGGTAAGAAGAAACCAGCTCAAGACAGACCGCCATCTACAAGTGGTGATGACCCAGATCCCAGCATCAATTAACTGATAATTCCATTAATTAATCCATTAATCAACAAGAAACTAAGTAACTAAGTAAACTCTGTGTGAAAGATGCTGGCACCTTGTAAACACATTCCTGTGCCCAGCCTGAAGCAAACTTACGTGCAGTTGTAAGAATTTATAAATAGATCTACATTTTACATTGCAAAGTTTTTCAAGTTTTCTTATCCGTTAGAATATGGCAAAATATTTACAGATGAAAAGATTAGCTTCAAAATAGTGCATATTAAAGAGTGATGAAGCTGGGTGATGACTCTATGAGGATTCATTGTACTATTTTATTTTAACATATGCTTTAATACTTACATAAGAAAACTTTTTCTGAAAGTCTTACAGTAGGTCTAATGCTTTTAGAAATGAGTTGAATTAAGGAAAGGCAAGTTAGTATATTAAAGATAAAGCTAATTTAAATGGACAATTTAAAATAGGTCCATTCAGAAACTGGTTTCTATGATAAACTGAAGACAATGTCTGAAGTGAGTCGCTCAGTCGTGTCCAACTCTTTGAGACTCTGTGGACTGTAGCCCACCAGGCTCTTCTGTCCATGGGATTCTCCAGGCAAGAATACTGGAGTGGGCTGCCATTTCCTTCTGCAGGGGATCTTCCCAATCCAGGGATCAAACCCAGGTCTCCCACATTGCAGGCAGACACTTTAACCTCTGAGCCACCAGGGAAGCTCCCTGAAGACAGTGTCTAGTTTCATATAATTTTGATGACAGAATCATAATACGACTTTCCCATAATTCTAAGAAAATCAAATGGCATTGGGATCTGAGCAAGAAGCTTCTGTTCAGCCACCAAGAAAAGTAACTTAAGACCCCAGACTCTCCTCATAGTAGGATGACATGGTAATTCCCAAAAGAATACTATTGGGTCCAATTTGAGCCCAGAAATAGACAGCTGTGGGACCACCCAGGGCTTGCACGTATCTCCCAAAGGGAGCTTCTAGGTGACATCAAGAGAAGGGACATAGAAAGGAGAGCTTAGAAATTTCTCTTCTTTCAAGATTTTTTTATGTGGTCCTTTTAAAAAAAATCTTTATTGAATTCGTTATAATACTGCTTCTGTTTTATGTTTTGGTTTTTGGCTGCAAGACATGTGGGATCTTAACTCCCCAACCAGGGACTGAACCTACAACCCCTGCATTGGAAGGTGAAGTTTTAAACACTAGACTGCCTGAGAAGTCCCAGGAGTTTCTCATAAATATGTGAATGCAAGTTCATGTTTGAAATACTGAGGCACAGAGAAGCAAAACAACATCTGGCTAGAAGAATAAGATAAATAGCAAAAACTCCAACAGATAAGCCAAAGCCAGATTAGACACACAAGACAGTGCAGAGGAAACGCTCCCCACTTGTTGAGAATGAGAAGAAGACATCAATTATCTCCAACCACTGATCCCAGAGAAGACATCACACAAAAAGGAGCAGTAAAGAGAAGTCTTGACAAAGGCTTTCCTGGTGGCTCAGACAGTAAAGAATCTGCCTGCAATGCAGGATTCATCCTTGGGTTGGGAAGATCCCCTGGAGGAGGGCATGGCAACTCACTCCAGTATTCTTGCCTTGAGAATCCCCGTGGACAGAGGAGGCTGGCAGGCTGCTGCCTGTGGGGTTGCAAAGAGTAGGACACGACTGAGCAGCTAAGCACATGATCAATGGAAATGAGGAAGGGGGAGCTTTCCAGGCTTAGGGAGCTGCATATATAAAGTTCAGAAGCATACAGAGTACAGTGCTGCTGCAGCTGCTAAGTCGCTTCAGTCGTGTCCAACTCTGTGGGACCCCATAGACGGCAGCCCACCAGGCTCCACTGTCCCTGGGATTCTCCAGGCAAGAACACTGGAGTGAATTGCCATTTCCTTCTCTAATGCATGAAAGTGAAAAGTGAAAGTGAAGTCACTCAGTCATGTCCGACTCTTAGTGACCCCATGGACTGCAGCCTACCCAGCTCCTCCATCCATGGGATTTTCCAGGCAAGTGTACTGGAGTGGGGTGCCATTGCCTTCTCCGTCAGAGTACAGTGACCACTCACAAAATAAAGACTGGCTGGTAAAGGTGTACAGAAAAGGGACCCTTCCTACACTGTTGGCAGGAATGCAATTTGGTACAGCCACTATGGAGAACAGTATGGAGATTTCATCAAAAGAAAAACTAACGATAGAGTTACCATGTGGTCCAACAGTCCACTCCTGGGCATACATCTAGACAAAGCTGTAATTCAAAAAGATACATGCAAAACACACACACAAAAAAAAGGTACATGCACCCCAATGTTCATAGCAGCACTATATGCAACAGCCAAGACATGGAAGCTACCCAAGTGCCCATCAACAGATGAATGGATAAAGAAGGTATGGTGTATATATACAATGGAATATTACTCAATCTTAAGAAAGAATGAAATACTGTCATTCGCAGCAACATGGATGGACCCAAGAATATTACACTTAGTGAAAGAAGTCAAAGACAAATACTATATCACTTATATGTGAAATCTAAAAAATAATACAAACAGGTGTATATACAAATAGAAACAGACTCACAGACATAGAAAACAAACTTATGGTTACCAGAGGTGGGAGAGAAGAGGAGAAAGACAAATTAGGGCTATAAGATTAACAGATACAAACTACCATACGTAAAATAGATAAGCAACAAAGATATACTGTATAGCATGGGGGATTATACTCATTATCTTGTAATAACCTATAATGGTATATAATCTGCAAAAATACTGAATTGCTGTTCTGTATACCTGAAACTAACACAATATTATAAATCAACGATACTTCAATTTTAAAACTGCCTAATAAGAAAGAAGAAAAAAAGAAAGAGAAAGAGAGATGAGGGGAGGAGGAGCAAGAGGGAAGAAGGAAAGAAGATAGATAGATATAGGTAGAGAGATAATCAGTGTCTTAGGTCAAGGATGTGTGAAGTAAGCTGATTGGACATCCAGAATTTGGTACTCTCTTCTGCAGGCAGTAGGGAGCCACTACAATGACCTGTATTTTGGGAGGGCAGAGCTGGTGGCTCTCTGAGATTAAATGGGAAAGGAAAGATGTTTCTGGAAGCAGGTGGCCTAAATGGGTCAGGGGGTGGAGTCAGGGTCCGAAGGGGAGAGGACTGAAGGACTAGCTGGCCAATAAGATGGGTCCAGCGGAGAAGGACTGCTGACAGGGCAGGACAGGGCGCTAATCCTCAGACGTACTCAGTATCCTTCTCCTGTGGGTGTCTTCCTGCTGGGGAGGCAGCTGATTTCAGGGGCTCTACAGAATCTCCTGGTTCTAACCTCACTCACTCTCATACCAAGGTTTGCCATGGCCAAAACTGGATGCTCAGTTGAGGAACTCTAGGACCAACCTTTAAAATAGATCTCTCCCCTTCCACCAGGAGTGAGTTATGTTTCCTACTCTCTTGAGTTGCCAATGTTCCCGATCTCCTATTTTTCCTGATTAAAGGAAGCCTATTCTATAGATTGAGCAGGATGACTAGGGTGCAGGGAAAATCACAAGACTCCCCCGTAAATCCAACTTGATCCAACAGTATGAAGACAGACTGAGGGGCTTCCCTGTTGGTCCAGTGGTTAAGACTCCATGTTTCCAGTGCAGGGGGCATCGGTTTGATCCCTGGTCAGGGAGCTAAGAACCCACATGCCATGAGATGTAGCCCAAAGAAGAAAGATGGACTGAGAATTGTAGGGTTTCGTCCCCTTCTTAGTATGAAGCCCTGGTTAAATGTGTTGGACATGTGGGCATCCAACTGCAGTGGTGGAGATCAATGAAGGCTGGGCTAGCAGGACAGTGCAGAGATGCCCCCAATTCCCAACCAAGGAGGCATTAGGAATGATCAACCCTCAGAGAAATCTTATACACGAATTCTTTCCTGTCCACACCCACAACCACCATCCCATGGAGGCCTGGATCCAAGACTCCTGTGGTCTGCATCTGGTTGAGAGCTTGGGGCAGGATCCCTGGGAGCAGGGTAGGGGCAGAGAGGGGGAGTTTTGCTCCTTGGTAGCCTGTTTGGAGAACTTTATTTGGCCAGAAAACAGAAGCAAGCAAGGGTGAAAGGGGTCAGGATAAAGCAGGGGTGAGGTTGAAGCATGCTGTGAACTTGGCAAAGGAACCCTGTGAATTCCGAGATAGGAGGGCTGCAAGAGACGAGACGGTGAGCTGAGGTGCCACTAGCATCTTTCCAATGAGTGGCAGCAAAACCTGCATTGGAAAACTCGGCATTTCCAAGTGACTTCAAATGACTTGATTGTTTGAAAAATAATTGATGGTTTCTAAACAGCCACAGGAAATGGACAATTTAAATGAAACCCACATGTAGCTTTGGTTTCACATTTGTGCTGCCCAAATGAGTAGGATAGCTTTTGTCTAACTCACTGCATACCTGGCTCTGTACATGTGGCAGGGTTAGCAGCAGTATTTAGGTAACTGCGATGATAAAGTAGTAATTTTAAAAATCCCTTCAGTCTTCACGTGATACCAGGAAAGTATCATTTTCTCACTTCTCAATTCCATTCTCTATGGAAGGTGTTTCCCAGGCGTAAGGCACGCCTCAGCCCTTTCTCATTCACCATAGGCTGTGTTAGGAAAGAAACAAGAAATACTGCTTTGCATTTAGGATTGGATGTGTTTATGCTGCGATTTTAGCATTAATAGGAACAAAAAATACAGTTTAAGATAAAAAGTACAATTTAAAAAAATATCAGACTAGTTAACTCCATTTTGTGTGTCACTTCAGGAAAAAACTTCCCAACTCCGACTTGTGGGGAGATGTCAGCTAGACGTGGGGTCTGCTCTTTTACCGCATCTGTTTCTCATAAACCGACGTGTCACGAGTACTCTCATCACCGCACCGGAGAAAATTCAGTTTGATTTCTACTTTTCTACACCATGTGGACTATAGTGGAATTCTAGAAATCTGGTTATAATTTAATCCAGTGTAGATTACATTGAGATGAGACCTGATGGTTCTTTAGTAACCGTCCTCAACAAATTGATGCGTGTACTGACAGCTGGTGTACCAGCCAGAGAACCAACAGCCTACAACAAAACTCTCTGAAATCACATCATGTGGATTTTTCCTGCGGGAGAGAAGAGATTTTTGAGCCACGCCAGGGTGGTGGGTCCAGGCCACAATTGCTGTCAACCTATCACTTCTGAGCCAAGTAAATCCAATGTCTCCTGATCCCTGCGTCTCTGGAAAAGGACCCAGTATCCGAATCTGCCTTGAACATCTTCATCCACTGTGATGGGAGGGGCCTCTGCTCACCCAGCCCCCAAAGCCCTTCTTTCTCTCAGACTTTGCTGTTGTAGGTGACAAGGAAGGTTAAGAGCAGCCTCCTTCAGCAGCCCATCAACTTTCCTGCTTCTTCCCTCTCCCTGTCCTTGGTGTTCAGTGCCAGTTACACTCACTCACATAATCATATACACACATTCATACACTCACATTCACATACATACACACACTCACACAATCACATACACACACTCACACAATCACATACACACCACACTCATAAACTCACTCTCACACTCCCCTTCACACACTCACATATACATGCATACACTCTCTCAATAAAACAACATACACATACAAATACAGACACACACACACCCCAGCAGGTCGACAGACTATGTCCCAGTGGGACATGCACATTTAAGCCTCTGAGACTCGGCCCTCCCCTGTGCCCCTGGTTGCTCTTTGCCCCTCTTCTCCACTTTTTGCTCTTCCTTCCCTTTAAAAAAAACCTGTGCAAACACCAAACAGTCCCCACTGCCTGGACTGCAGTCAGGGGTTTCTACACACCATGAACACTTACCATGAACACCTCCTCCATCCACCCATGTGCATCCACCCACAATCTGAGCTGAGCTTTAGACATCATTATATTCTACACATTCAGTTCAACATCACTGGAGATCCATTAAAATAACAGAAATAAATATATAATCTAAAACATATATAAAATATGCAAATTACATAAATACATAAATTCTAAACCCACAGAGAGAAGGAAATATAATAAGAAAAATAAATCTTGAAACTTTACTCCATCTAATCAGTGGCAATAAAGGAGGAAAAGAAGCATAGAAAATTGGGCCAGAGAGAAATTCAAAAGTAGGATGAGAATAGACGAATTCAAACATATCAGTAATGACAATATACAGCAATGATGTATCATCCATCAAGTGGAACTGGTGAAATTGAAATAAAACAAAAAACAGAGTCGAGCTCTGTACTGTTCACAAGCCATACACTTAAGCTAAGGACATGAAAAGCCTGAAAGAGAGGACAGAAAAATAAGCGCCAAGCAAATATCAATTACAAACAAGCTGAACAAATTATGTTAAAATCAGACAAAATGAATTTAAATACAAAAAAAAACAGTAATGTCCACATCTTCAAAAAGCTATGACAATTCTAAACTTGAATGCACCTAATAAAGTAGCCTCAAAATATACAAAACAAAACTTGATAAAACCAAAATGTGACATTGACTTATTATAATAGAAAATTTCAAATTGCTGCTTTCAATTACAGATATGGTCCACAGAACAAAATAAACCATTAAAGACTTAGCAATTAAACAATTGCTGTTGAAGAGTTATATAGTCAATATGGTGACCCTGTGAAAGTGAAAGTGGCTCAGTCGTGTCCAGCTCTTTGCGACCTTACAGACTATACAGTCCACGGAATTCTCCAGGCCAGAATACTGGAGCAGGTAGCTGTTCCCTTTTCCAGGGGATCTTCCCAATCCAGGGATCAAACTCAGGTCTCCTGCATTGCTAGTGGATTCTTACCAGCTGAGCCACCAGGAAAGCCCATGGTGAACTTATTGGTATAAAATTAGAATAAGAAGGAGAATGAAAAAAGAAAAAGAGGGGTAAGCAAATAAAAAATAAAGAGAACTCCTTGAAAATGTATAGCATTTATCCAAATAGCTACTGCAAAATCAAATTATAAATGATACAGTCTTTCCTAATAAGCTATGAAATATTTGATATCAAAGTGTATGGGATAAAAGACTAAGGTACACTGAGGGAAATGTATAGAACATTGCATTTATATAACAAGGAGAAAGACTGAAGATAAATTATCTAAACCTTTAACTCAAGAAGCTAAAAAAATCAAAATACACCTACATGTAGTAGATGAAAAGAATGAATAAAGATAAAAGTTACTGAACAGTAAGATGAACAAAGTAGAATTAATCTATTAAGCCAAAAGCTGCTTATGTGAAAATCAATAAAATAGGCAGTCTTGGAAAATGTGATCAAGAAACTGGAAGTGAAGAGACAAATAATTAAGCTCAGGAATAAGAAAAATCTAGAATTGTAAAAGAAATATTTTGGTTATTAAGACTGACTTAAGAAAAAGTTTAAAAGTTAAGAAGTAGATGTCAAACCTTGAAAGAAATCACAAATGCAGACAAAGATTTATTTTAAAAGGAAAAAAAAGAAAGACAAGGCCCAGACAGATTTTATGGGTGAAGTTCTATGGAACATTAAAGAAATATACCTTATGGACCTCCCTGGCAGTCCAGTGGTTAAGACTTCACTTCCAGTGCAGAGAGTGCCAGTTCAATTCCTAGTCAGAGAACCAAGATCCCACATACCTTGTGGCCAAAGACCAAACACATAGAACAGAAGTGATATTGTAACAAATTTAATAAAGACTTTAAAAATGGTCCATTAAAAAAATCATGTTAAAAAGTATAATAAAAATTAAATTTAAAAAGTTTAAAAAAAGAAACAGATCCTACAGTACAGGAGATGTTCACGAAGACAGAAAAAAATGAAAAGAGACCTGATTTATTTTACTAATATAAGCCATGCTAGCCAATTCAGGAGAAGACAACTCCAGAAAATAAAATAATGTACTCTTCTCTTCTGTGAATAAGCTAAGTCATTTTGACTGTGTCTGACTCTCTGTGACTCTATGGACTGTAGGCTGCCGGTCACCTCTGTCCGTGGGATTCTCCAGGCAGGAATACTGGAGTGGATTGCTATGCCCTCATCTAGGGATCTTCCCCACCAAAGGACTGAACCTGAGTCTCTTATGTCTCTTGCATTTGCAGGTGAGTTCTTTACCACTAGCGCCACCTGGGAGGCCCAAATGCACAGGTAAAAATATTAATTTAATAATCTAACATTGAATTCAACAGTATGTATTTTAAAGTAATATACTGTATCCTAATAAGGACTCTATTAAAATTCAAGATCAATGCAAAATTATAAAATTTTATGTTAATAAATTCTATTAATAAATTTATTAGAAAAACAATATGATAATCTCAATAGAGCTAAAAAATGACTTGATAAAATTCAAAAGGAATTTTCATTTTAAAAAATTTAGCAAATTAGACATCAACAAAAACATCCTAACTGCCATTCCCTAGCCATTGCCAACAAGCATTCTGCTTAATGGTAACACATTCAAAGGATAAGACTGACCTCTCCCAACCTAACCACTCAATATCCTGTTGGAAGTACTTGCCAGCACAAAAAAATATTTTTAAAAAGACATTAGCAAACAATAGAAAATCTATTATTTTCTATGTATGATATGATTATATAGAAAATTCAAAATTCATTAGCTGTTTTTTGCATATAAGTGAGAGTCAGGAAGAGTGACTGAACGTGAAGATAACATGCACAAATCATTTAGGCTCCTACTTACCAGCCAAACAAATAAACAAAAAAAGGGAAAATAGAGTAAAGAATTCAATCCATAATGACAACACCAACTAGCAAATGTCTAGAAATAGAAATAAACAAGAAAATTCAAATCCTGTGTGAAGAAAATAATAAAATTTTCATAAAAGGAAGACCTGAATAAATAGAGAAATAGGCTGAGGTCTGACAAAGACAGATTTACTATGAAGCTAATAAGTTTTAAGCCACTTAGAGATAAAGCTCCAGATCTCAAAGGAAGTTCCCATCCAACAAGTCATTCAGGGTTTTAAGTTTCTTCCATCCTGTAGCCTACCCTAGGAATTAGGGGCTTCCTTGCTCATTCAGATGGTAAAGAATCTGCCTGCAATGCAGGAGACCCAGGTTCTATCCCTGGGTCAGGAAGATCCCTTGGAGAAAGGAATGGCTTACCCACCTCAGTGTTCTTGCCTTGACAATTCCATGGACAGAGGAGCCTGGCAGGCTACAGTCCATGGGGTCACAAATTTGCTTATTGCTGCATACCAGATTACTTCCAAATTTAGTGGCTAAACACAACAATAAATATTATCAGTTTCCATGGGGAAGAAATTTGAGAGCAGCTTAGCTGGGTGATTCTACTCCAAGTCTGTTATGAGGTTGCATTTAACATGCCATCCAGGGCTACATCAACTGAAGTCTAGACCACATGTAAGAAAGCTCCATCACATGACTGAGGGTTTGTGCTGGGAGTCCACAGGGGTCTCAGCTCTCCACTATATGGACCCTCCATAGAACTGCTTGGTGTCCTCAAGACATAGCAACTGGCTCCCACCAGAGGGAGTGATCCAAGAAAGGGCAAGACAGGAGTTTCGTGGCTCCTATGACCTGGCCCCAGAAGTTCCACTGCCACTTCTGCAATACCCTACTGGTGACACACACCCAATGTGTAGAGGAGGCGTGAACCCCAGGAGATAAGACCAACGGCGGTCATCATGGAATTTGGCCACTACACTCTCTCTTCAAAACATGGCATCCAGTGTCATTACAGAAATGGAAAAAGAGCCCAGAGGATTGCCCGGCAGTTCTTAGGGGCCAGACCTGGAAGCGGCCAGCATTATTTCTGCTCACCCTCCTTGGCACATGACCCCACTTAATCTTAAAGGAGGCTGGGACATGAACCCTTGCTGCATGACCCTGGAGAAGACAGAGGTTTGCAGATCAGCCCATGGTTGGACTGCAGCTACATAAATCCAGTGATCAGAGTAACAACAAGTGAACAGGAGAGTGTGGGTTTCCTGTTCAGCGTCAGGTTGACAGAGAATCACAGAAGCAAGTTTCAACTCAGATCTACCGGGATGCAGGCAGAAGATGGCCACTTTTTAAGATGAGGACTTTGCAACAGACCTGGGAACACAAGCTCATCAATGTTCAACTGTCAAATAAAGCCACCCACCCTCGAAGCTTTGGGGGAAGGTGAAGGAACCCCCCACCATGGGAGCATGGATTGTGGACCAGGGCCTTCTGGGTGATGAGTCTTTTGCCCTGACTCACCAGGCTTGACTTCAAGGAAGGGAAGGTATTCGATGGCTCTTAGGATGGAATAGATTTAAGTCAAAGGAAAGTGAGATAAAAGATGGTCCAGCTTGAAGGTGAACAAGGACCCCAAAATCATGGCTGTGGGAGGCCTGAGTGATGGATGGATGCAGAAGGGGAGCAGGTGGAGAGTGTGACTGGGTGGATGAACAAGAGGGCTGTGAATGCCGTGCTAACACACCCAGATAGCCCCATTTGGAGTTCACAGAGGAGGCGCCATGCTCTGCCCTGGATTACAGACCAAGGGCGAGGATGGACACGGTGGGATGAGTGGCCTGCACAGGAGACATATCAGGGGTCTCATCGGGGACAGGTAAGGAGGAGCGGCCAGACGGGCCCAGCCCCGGGGACACCACAGGCCATTAATAATGACTCACCAGCTTGGCTCCGTATCCACCCAGGCAAAGACCCATGGTTGCGGCTGCTCCTGCACTGTTAGGACCTCATTTTTTTCCAGGTACATTTTGTCAGAGTGTTCAAGAGGGAGGTTTTTCTTGCTTTTTGTTTTTTAGAGGAAACTGGAACGACAGGTCCTGGTTGAATGAAGCCTTCCTTCCCTCTATGAACAGCTCACTCAGGATGCCTTGAATCTGCATAACTGCCAGGTGACAGTTCCCCATCCAAAGTCCTTCATCGTCTCCTGGACAATGACAATGAGGTGGCCATCATAACCACAAGGACATCAAGGGTGCGGCCCAGCCCCCAAACTTCTTTCGAGCCCCTGTGGACCCTGCGCTTGCTCTTCAGTTGTGTGGTCTCATTAATTCTCAGAACCTCTTGAGGTAAAAATACTATGATTAACTCCACTTTACAGATGAGGAAAATGCGATTTTAACAAGATTATTCTGCCCCAGACCTCACAAGCCAGAAGTGACAGTGAGAGATGAGGGATTCAATACCTGTCTCTGTCCCTGGACACCCTTTCTCTGTCAAGTCCCCCATCTTTTGCAGCATCTTTGAATAAGAATAACACCTAATGTGCACTTTCACCACCTCAGTCTGCAGTGCAGTATGTTGGTGCCTCAGACCTTGAGCTCTGGGGTAAGATTGAAAACCTCAGATCTCAGTCTTGGTTCTGTCCCCTGTGACATGGGAACAATAACATGTGTCTCCTAAGACTGCGGTGAGGGTGTAATTGACTTATGCTTGCAATGCGCTTTGTCACTGCATGTCACCCACGGCTGCGGTCCTGAGACCCGCTGGGTTCCGGATCCAGTCTAAGTCCCTCCCACATACCGGCTTCTTGAATTCTCACAGTTCTTCAACAAGCCCAGAAAAGCTCCACAGAATGTCAAGGTCCCAGCTGCCCTGCTGAGGTTGGCATCAGACTGAACTAGGGCAAATTATGTTCCTCTGTTGCTTAGATGGACTTTATAAAAAATAATGAAATGATTGTGAAATCAATCCAGAAAAAAAAAAAAACTTGCTCATGGACACTTTGGGGTCAACACAGCTGCTTAGCACTGAGGTCACATTTCAGAAAGGAAAAATGAAACATTCTTGTCTTCAAAGACCTTGAGTTTGAACAGAAATGTGAGTTAATTATACTGCAAAGCAGAAAGAAACCCCTCCAGTAATAGTGGTACTGGGAGGGAGCAAGGGAGGGCATGAAAGAGGCCGCCTGGTGCGTGGCATCGGGCATCTGAGCCGGACCCTGAAGGCTGAGTCAGGACTTTGAGAGGCACTGGGGTAAAACCATTCCTGAGTAAGAGAACAGCTTGGGAGAAAAAACAACAAACAAACACAACTCTAGTCCTGGAGTTTGACGTGTGTTTCAGATGTCAAGTCTGGTGTGGTTAGAAAAAGTGGCGCCTGTCCCAGGAACACGAACTCTTCACAATATGAATAATAGCTGCCATTCTGTACAGGCAAGAAAGAAGTCCATGGCCAAATACATTGGGGAACACTGAGCGAAGCAAAATTCAACAGGTTTCTTTATTTCAGAACTTCTCTGAGTCTAGAATGTGCTGACAGACCTTTTGACTATCCAAGAGTGGGACAAAGTGGGCTGTGTTGTCCGAATTCTTACCCTGAAACTCTTAAGCAGAGGAGCACCCCCAAGGTACTCACACTCCTTGGAATACGCTTTGAAAAATGCATAGATACTCAGGCAGGGCAGGAAAAGAGGCTGGAAAAGAAGTAAAACTAAGACCTGGAATGACAGCCCATATCACTGAAACTTGTATTTGTAGATGATGGAGGGCTTTCAAAGGTTTGAGGGGCAAGGAGAGAGGATGACATGATCAAACTCATCACTGAGAGAGACTGTCCTGGAAGAATGAATGGGCTGGTGTGTGGGAAGACTTTGGAAAGTTGAGATGAGGGATAAGATGGCTGGCAAGTGGTAATGTGGGGAGAGGGCTCTCTCAGGAAGACTTAAAGGACTGGCTTAGGTTGTTTGGGTGAAGAATCAGACATGGAAGACGGGGAGAAGGAACAGCCTGCAGCTTGGAAGTGTGTGACTGGCTTTTCATTGAAGGAAATGATGTGAAGACAAGAAAGATGTGGGGTTTGGGGGCAGGACAAAAGGGAGGATTACAGAGACACAAAAAATAAATATTGTTCAGGCGATGCTGAGTCTGAAGCACTTATAGGGCATCCAGGTACAGGTATTGCCAATTATTGTGAGGAGTGCTGGAAAAATTCATTTGGGGCTTTGCAGAGGTGGGCTAGGCATTTAAGAGTTGTCACAGTAGATAAGAATCCCCTTGCCAATGCAGGGGACATGGGTTTGATCCCTGGTTCAGGAAGATCCCAATTGCCACAGAGCAACTAGACCTGGGTACCACAGCTACAGGGCCCACACGCCCTAGAGCCTGTGCTCTGCAACAAGAGAAGCCACCACAATGAGAAGCCTTAGCACCACAACCAGAGAGTAGCCCTACTCTCAGCAACTAGAGAAAAAGCCTGCACAGCAACAAAGACCCATATATATATATATAATAGAAAAAAAAAGAGTTATCAACTCACAGGTGGAGAGAGAAGAGACAGAGGAGGATGAAGGACCTCCTTGAGTATGTGGAGAAAGTGTCTTGGAGCCTTTCAACCTCTGCTCTCAGCCCTCAGAGTTCTATTTCTCCTCCTTCATCCCCTGCCATACATATGCACAGTGAATAGAATGGCGGTTCCTTCAAAAACATCCTAAAGGAAATCAGTCCTGAATATTCATTAGAAGGACTGATGCTGAAGCTGAAACTTCAATACTTTGGCCACCTGATGTGAAGTACTGACTCATTTGAAAAGACCCTGATGCTGGGAAAGATTGAAGGCAGGTGGAGACGGGGACGACAGAGGAAGAGATGATTGGATGGCATCAGCGACTCAACGGACATGGGTTTAAGTAAGCCCCAGGAGTTAGTGATGGACAGGGAAGCCTGGCGTGCTGCAGTCCATGGGGTCTCAGAGTTTGATATGACTGAGTGACTGAACTGAACTGAACTAAAAAACTAAAAATTTTTAGAATTACCATATGACCCAGTAATTCCACTCCTAAGCATATACCCAGAGAAACCATAATTCCAAAAGATACATGCACCAATAGCCAGGACATGGAAGCAACCTAAATGTTCTTCAACAGAGGAATGGAGAAAGAAGACATGGTTCACCTCTACAAAGGAATATCATTCAGCCAACCCCTCCAGATAAGCACCCAGGTCTCCTCTCTCATCTCTACCTCCTCTCTGCAGAAGCTGGCCTTGGGACTCAATTCTCCCAACAGCTCTTGACTGGCTCCTGTGCAGATGGGCCCTCCAGTTATCACCTACTCACCTGCTCAGCACAGAAGATCTTGCTCCTGGGGCTGAGCCCACAAAGGCAGCCCTGGCAGGACCAGGCAATAAAGTCCACTATCTTCATTTGGGTTCCCCCAAAGCAGAACCTGAGATAAGGATTCACATCCATAGATGATTTGAGAGGCAACCAGAGGAGAGGACAACTGAGTCAGGGAAGGGAAGGCAGCCAGTAAAGGGTCACGTTAATAAAATAGAAAAGTTTTGTGGTCAATCGAGTCTCAGTCCCACTGGGGAGCCTTGGAGGACTGTACACAGAGCCTCTCATGGTTGTCCATCATAAGGGGCAGCTGTGCATCAGTCTGCCATCTCCTGTCCACTATGGTTCAAGGGCTACTTCCTGATGTATTAACTGCCTAGAATTTACTGCTTGCATGTGTCCAGGGCAAGATGGTCTTAAGTCCAGGAAAAGCTCAGGAAGAATGACAAAGTTCCCAGTTGGAAGACATGGGTTCTTAAGTTTATCAGAGACAAACACTGGGGAGGCAAGTATGGGATACCCATAGTGGTGGCTGCAACCACTAATAACCAAAGAAACAGTCTATCCAACAGGAGATAGAATCTTTGGGAAAAGAAAAGTTTCTCTCTTGGGAAGTTGGCCAATCCCATCCCAAAGGAGAAACCTGAGTCAAATGTGCTTATTTCATGCAGTTAGCAGTATATTTTAATGATCCCAAAAGTTCAGCAGTCACCAGCGGCACCAAATTTCTCTTGTGTTCACCCTCATTTTCGATACACAGGTCAAGAACTCTCAGCCTCGAATGAAGGCATGATTGGCCAAAATTGTTTCAAATGTCAAATACACATCCCAAAAATGAAAACCAATCAAACCAAGGCTTAGAGAAAGTATGTGTATGTCGGACTTACCCTATAAATTACTTTTAGCTTTGATTAAATTCCTTTCTCTCTAACAAGTTTCTGGACTATCAATTATTATAATGGACAGGGCAGCCGGACTTCTAAAGGAGGCTTAGTAATTGCATTCAAATGTATTCTTTTCAAACACGCTTAGGACCTGGCATTTGAATGCCAGCTTGGAGGAGTTAAAAAGGCATGAAGAAGACTGAACACAAAGAAACAGGCAGCCAGCTGGTCGACCAACAAGCCTGATTCATGACGGGTTATGCTTAATATTCAAATACACAACCTGGGTAAACTTCATTTCCATGGAGGTGATGTTTACCAAATTGAGCGCTGCACTTTTCTGAATTCTGGGAAATGAATATACAGCTATAGAATCTTGTAACCCATGTATCACAAGCATCTTTGGGCTACCACTCGCTTTAGAGAAATAAATGGGCAGTCACAGCCTTCAGAGAGAGCAAGAAGAAAAACCATCCTTGTTGGGTTTTTTCCAAGTCAAAAATTTAAGTGAAAATAAGTCAATGTTGTCTTTTCCCAGTCTCAACAGGGTGCTGAAGTTTCTGGCTTGGCTTCTGGTATTTACTGCTCTCTGAAAATTTGTCTCCGGAGTCATATTTTTACAACGACAGATTCTCCATAAAAAATAAATTTTTGACGTCAGCTTGCACTAAGGCAAAAAGAAAATTATTTGGAAAACTGGCCCTAAGAAAAAAGGGGCTGCCTCACCTATAAAATTGTAATAATACCTGTTGTAAAGATTAAATGTATTAACAGCACAGAGTGCTGGGCCCATCACAGGACAGGAGTTGAATAAATTTCACTCCCTGTTCTCAAGTCCCCAAAGGATCTGTATATCCCAGTTCAGGGAGCAGCTGCTCTCTGAATTTAGGACTTCTGTATCATCAGCATTCACTAAGGGGTCACAAGCCTCATGTGTGACATGGAATAGGGAATTCATTACAGGGACCATATCTAGTGTAACTTGGGCAGAAAAGTCTAGAAAGGCCATTGCTCCCGCATCTGGTAGTGGGCTTGAAGTCACCCCATTATCAAAGGTAGACATCTGGAAGAAAAACTGGATGTGCAATGGTACCCACAAGGACAGACAGGAGCCCATATCACTTCTCACCATCTGCAATCTTGATGACACAGGCAACCTTCCAAAGAAATTGGCACCTTCATCATAGAGTTGCACCCATGCAACCCAGGCCTAGGAGAAGCTGAAGGAGGAGATGGGTAGGAGCTGGGAGAATCCACACCCACCAGGTGAACCTGCATACCTGTGAGCACCCAAGGACTGCTACTGCGCTTCTGCCTTCTGGTCTCACATAGCCAAAAACTAGAACTATGCACGGGAGGGAGTCCTAGGAAATGTAGTTCTGAGACCATTGTGCTGACAGGGTGGAAAGCTATCATAACTTCCCCTCATAAAGGCGATCAATGTGCCTACCCTGGGGACTGCTGGGAAGATGAAACAAGATAAAGCATATGACCCCCATCCCCCTATAGCATCTAAGTCAACACACCAACTTGATCTCCCCATTATCCCCAATACAATATCCACCCCCATAGAGATCTATAGCACACAACAATCCCCCACTTAATAAGTCTATTCTTGAAAACCTGTCCATAGTGAAAAGCCATTTTACCTTAATTTTTTTCTTTAATATTAATGCAGGGGGGAATATAATGCCATGCATTCCAATCCAAGTTAACAAAAAGTTACAAGTAGAAAAATATATCACCTGAATCACAAAAATAACTTTACCTAAGTAATAAACAACACTGTGAAAATGACAAATTGAGTCTTTACATAAAAATGTAAAGTGATAAACATTTATTACTCTTTTCTCCTTCCTTTTTTCTGCACATTTTTGTCACTAATTTTCCAACTTCGGGGGGTAAGATGGTTATCTTACGCACAATTGCACTTAGAAGTAAATGCTCAGTGCAGAGAAACCCAGGGCAGAATGAAGGCTGAACAGGAAATGTGTTTCAAAGCACACGTGAATGGGGCACACACCCAAGAGACCCGATACTTAATGAAATGCTGCTGCTTCACCCCTTCCCTCGGGCTGAATGCAGGAACCAAAACTTTGTGGGTTCACCAGATAGGGCACCCAGTTTAAATGTATCCTGTGTAATGTTCTTAGGCTAGTGACTGTGGTATTGAGTAAATTGATAAGTATACTCATTTGCCTAGAACTGTAGTGTCAAAGAAATATTTCTTACAGTATATTATTCAGTGCATTTTGGGGTAAGAAGCTTATTATTTTTTTAAGTGGGGAAAAAAGCCTAGAAAGTGATTAATTTTTCAAGAGCTGTTAACAGTGAAAAATTGACATCTGTACAGTCATTATGTGAAGGAGGCCTGCATAAGATCTTTCCACTCCATACCTCATTCAATTCTCAAAGCCCTGGTTGTGCTGCCAGAAATGTCTTCTGCATTCAGAAATCCGACCAGCAAGCAAGAGGTTGAGGAACGTGGCAAACTCTGCAAGCTGCGTCCTCAGCATTGATTCTCCCCAATGACTTGACTTGACTCGGTACAGCAACGTTCCCTGGTGGCTCAGTGGTAAAGAATCCACCTGCAATGCTGGAGACCCGGGTTTGATCCCAAGGGTCAGGAAGGTCCCCTGAAGAAGAAAATGGCAACCCACTCCAGTATTCTTGCCTGGGAAATCCCATGGACAGAAGAGTCTGGAAGGCTACTGTTCATAGGGTCACAAGAGTCAGACACAACTTAGCAACTAAACCACCACCACTGTGTCTAGTTAAATACTATGTTACTGGTGGGATTGAGAGGGGGAAGGTGGGGGGAGAGAGAAACTTGGAAACCGGGATTAACAAATGCACACTACTGTATATAAAATAGATAACTAATAAGGACCTGTTGTATAGCACAGGGAACTCGACTCAGTGCTCTGTAATGACTTATATGGGAAAGAATCTTCAAAGAACAAATCAGATAGATAAATAGATATGTTCAGTCCAGTTCAGTCGCTCAGTTGTGTCCAACTCTTTGCGACCCCATGAATCGCAGCACGCCAGGCTTCCCTGTCCATCACCAACTCCCGGAGCTCACTCAGACTCCCGTCCATCGAATCAGTGATGCCATCCAGCCATAGATATATGTATATATATATAAAGCTGATTCACTTTGCTGTACACTTGAAACTAACACAATAATGTAAATCAACTCTATTCCAATTTTTAAAAGAAGAAAAAGAACCATAGAAACGGGAGAAAATAAAACACTCAGCCTCCCAGAGTCTCGCAGCTCAGGGTGCCCAGATGACTCAGTTCTGTCCAGATAGACATAAGCACAAATAGCCAATTGGATCTTCCAGGGAAGGATAGTTTTCCAGAAAACTGAGATCAGATTTGGCTGATTTTTACCGTTTGCCCTCCTTTCTCTCCCTGCCTGGAATATATTTCCATGCCTTAAGATGGAGGGCACATCCTGTGACAGTGAGCACAAGTCCCCAGCTTAAGATACAGAACATTAAAAGAAGGGAGCTGAGCACTGACTCCAAGAGGCCCACGCTGGCCCTGGACCACCCACCTCTGCTTTGCTGCTCCTTGAGAAAGTCCTACTCTGATTTACATCTTCTGTTCATGCCACTGAATGGAGTCCCTAATTATTACAGAAAACAGATTCTTTGAGTTTGCATTTTATATTACCAATGTTCCACATATTACAAATAGAGTTTACTGTTTTGAAAAAGTAAACTGGCTCCATAATAATGTGAAAAAATGCTTCTAAGACAAAAACATCAATTTTAAGAAATATGCATAAAATAAGAAAGATCTTAAACCTGAATTAACAATTACTTTATTTTCATTGCCCCAAAAAAACAACTTTGAAAATGTTCCTTTTAATCTGAGTGAAAATTTCATTTCAGGTTAATGTTAATAAAGTATGATAATGACCTCCAGATGAGATGGGTCATGTTTATGGGATTCCTTGTTGGTTCACTTACTGACCCATTATTTATTTGTAGATAGAATCTTCAAAAAAAAAGACAAAAAAATTTGCAATGAAAAATGGATGTACAAAGATGATGTTAAAATCAAGATTCAAAATTAATAAAACATTTTCCTAATAAAATTCTTTATTGTTTACTGTGACAATATTTAAGTTTTAGTCTCTCTGCTGGAAAAAAGAATAGAGTGGATAAAAGAGAATGTCATGGACAGCATGGTGACTACAGTAAATAATGTGTGTGTGTGTGCGTGCACACACACGCACATGTGCTCAGTTGTGTCCGACTTTTTGGGACCCCATGGACTACAGTCTGCCAGGCTCCTCTATCCATGGAAATTTCCAGGCAGGAATACTGGAGTGGGTCACCATTTCCTACTCTAGGGGATCTTCCCAACACTGGGATCTAACCCAAGACTCTTGTGTCTCCTGCATTGGCAGGCGGATTCTTTACCACTTGTGCCACCTGGGAAGCCCACAGTTACTAATACTGTATTGCAAATTTGAAAGTAGCTAACATAGTAAACCTTAAAAGCCCCCATCATGAGAAAAATAAAACAAAAACAACAAAAAAATCTTTGTAGCTATGTATGATGACAGGCGGTAACTAGACTTCCTGTGGTCATCAATATACACAAATATTGAATCATGATGCTGTCTACCTGAAACTAATATATTTTTATGTGTCAGCTATACCTCAATTAAAAAAACTCAATACCAAAAACTCATTAAAGCACTTCTCAAATATATAAAAATGTTTTTATAATAGAAATATAAATAATAAACAAATAATTTTCTTTTAAAAGCTGATTTTATAAATCATCAGCCGGTTTTTAAACATGCCCATTTTATAATACTGCCTTTGAATATTTTTAAATCTAATCATTTTTATTATTAACAAAATGCAGTGCTTATTAGGCATCTTTTCCAGATCATACACCTTGTACCAGCCTTTCACTGTCTCCTCCAAAAAACTTTGTAATGAAACCATCTACCTGAAGCATGAAGACTGACCTGTTAATAGAAGCTCACAGGACGCCTATCGGCTGGTCCCATCAATTTGATATCATCAGAAAAACATCAGATGTTCAATTGCACTGACCCGCTTCAACCAGTGGTCAAAAGGTCACATTCCAGGGACCAAGGAGTCTTGACCAAAAGATAATGTAACCAGTGGTGGCCAGCACACCAGCCCTTAAGCCTGGATGTCAGCTGCCCCTGTGATGAGCACTTTCTGCCACAAAGGAAATCCAGGTAAGTGTGTTCAGAGGGAAGGCTCACCCAGCAGGCATGTGAAACACTCTCTATTCTAGTGTTGTCCTCATTCTGCACTTTTTAAAAATTGAAACATAGTAGATTTACAAAATCTAGCTGCAGCAAAAGTGATTCAGCTATATGTATATATATATATATGGGGCTTCCCATACAGTGCTAGTGGTAAAAAAAATTCTTCTGCCAATGCAGGAGACACAAGAGATGTGGGTCTGACCCCTGGATTGGGAAGATCCCCTGGAGGAGGAAATGACAACACACTCCAGTATTATTGCCTGGAAAATTCCATGGCCAGAGGAGCCTGGTGAGTCCATGGGGTTGTACAGCATGAGACACAACTGAGTGACTGAGCATACATATATATTCTTTTTCAGATTATTTTCCATTATAGATTATTATAAGATATTGAGCATAGTTCCCTGTGCTATAATACTAGATCCTTGTTTTAAAAATTTTTTAGATTCCACTTATAGGTGATAACATACGATATTTGTCTTTCCCTGTTTGACTTATTTTATTTAGTATGAAAATTTCTAGGTCCATCCATGTTGCTGTCAGTGGCATTATTTCATTCATTTTTATGGCTGAGTGGTATTCTATTATATAAATGTTCCACATCTTCTTTATCCATTCATCTGTTGACAGGCATTTAGGTTGCTTCCATATCTCAGGTATTATAAATAGTGCTGCTATGATTATTGGGATGTATGTATCTTTTCGAATTATAGTTTTGTCTGGATATATACCCAAGAGTGAATTGCTGGATCATATGGTAGTTCTATTTTTCATTTTTTGCTGCTGCTGCTGCTGCTAAGTCGCTTCAGTCGTGTCCAACTCAGTGCGATCCCATAGACGGCAGCCCACCAGGCTCCGCCGTCCCTGGGATTCTCCAGGCAAGAACAATGGAGTGGGTTGACATTTCCTTCTCCAATGCAGGAAAGTGAAAAGTGAAAGTGAAGTCACTGAGTCATGTCCAACTCTCAGCAACCCCATGGACTGCAAGGAATTTATATACTATATCCCATAGTGGCTGCATCAGTTTACATTCCGTCAGGAATGAAGGAGAGTTCTCTTTACTCCACACACTCTCCAGCATTTATCATTTGTAAACTTTTTGAAGACAGCCAGCTGACCGGAGTGAAATGTAGCGACTGCTACAAGTACCCTTCTCCTGGACTATTAGGGAACCGTCTAGGCTCACCTTAGTGAGATTAAGAACCTTAAGAAGATTCACCCTATACACTGCTGCATTCCATGAAGGAAGGAGTTCAGCGTAGTCCACACTCAAGGAGAGAAGACTCAGCTCCATCTTTTGAAGGAAAATCAAAGGATTCATGGATATACCCTAAACTCTCATAATAACCATCTTTTGCTTCCACCTTCTCTAAGCCTGTACTTCCCTAGTAGCTCAGATGGTAAAGCATCTGCCTGCAATGCAGGAGACCCAGGTTTGATGCCTAGGTCAGGAAGATCCCCTAGAGAAGGAAACGGCAGTGCAGTATTCTTACCTGGAGAATTTCTTGGACATAGGAGCCTGGCAGGCTACAGTCCGTGGTGTTGCAAAGAGTCAGTCACGACTGAGTGAGTAACACACACAGCTTTCTCTAAGCTACCAAACAAACACATCACTCTCAGCCCACATTCAGATCCCCCAGCCCTGTCATCCCAAATGTACCCACCCCCAGCCACTCGTTCATACTCCCTCGTACTAACCCAAGTGATCTGCTTGTGGGGCCTCACATGTGCACAGGGCTTTCCTATCTCTGAACCTTTCTTGCTCTCTTCTTTAAACAGGAATATTCTGCAGACATTTTGGCATCGTCCACCACCTGACACCCATCCATCAAACTGAACTTGACCTTCATCTTCTCCTTATACTTTACCAGTGGCCCTGTGGAAATCCTAAAGCATGCTGTGCCCTCTATGGCACTAGTCATTTTCTTATGCCTAAAACTGTATTAATGTCCACGGCTTCTCTTTCACAATTAGACTGTAAGTTCCTTGAGGTAAAGCCCAGGCACATCACGGTATGTTCAAGAGCGACTGTCCCGATAATCTAATATTTATCAGATGGACAAAAGCAGGAGTCAGCCAATGCTTTCTGAAAAGAGCCAGGTGGCAAATATTTTAGGCTTCTCATGCCATGTGGTCTCTGTCACAGTTGCTCAGCTCTGTGGTGCGGTTCCCAAGCAGCCAGAGGCAGTCTGTAAACATACTGTTGTAGGTTTGTGTTGTGTTTCAGTCAAACCTTACCTACAAACAGGCGGCCGGCTGAACTGAGCCCACGGGCCATAGTTTGCCAACTCCTAAACTAAATATTGCCTATGGATTGTCAATTTCTACAATTCTAAAATTCAAATACAGGGATTACTGTGACTATTTTTACATAAAAATTTTTAAAATAATTATTCTGCTGTGGAATTTTATATATTCCCTACTGTTTCTATAATCTGGGTATAACATAACAACAACAAAGATATTTTAACTTTACAAATCTTTCACAGTTTTTGAGAGAATAGAGGCTGGGGGAGGTATCCACACACAATTATATGTTAACCATTTTATTCCTACTCTTCTAATGCAAAGTCTCTAGTTGCTTTATAGTTTTACTATCTCATCTGAAAAGCAACTTTTCATCCCAGTTATAGCAAGACTACAATTTTGCAATGGCTGAACAGTAATTTCCATTTGAACCTGAGTTTTAGATCCTTGTTCTGAAGATTTGTCTTAATTTCATCTTTGACATATATTTAAATTATTTAGTTTTCTGTGTAAGGAGAGAGATGCATGAATAGCATTATTTAAGAATTAGTGATCCACAATCACATACATGGATATAATATGATTACTTAAGCAGTGAGGTAGAGCTCAATAAATATATAACACAGAAATAAATAATTGTCAAGTTGTATTGTGACAGCAAGAGGATGTGAAGGGATGCTAGTCTGAAAAGTCTACTTATGGGTTTTCATGAGAAAGTTACAGAGCTCAACAGAACCACTCCTAAAAGATTCAGCTCACCTTTACAACAGTGGATATGAAGCTTGGAAACCACCCCGGTGATAAAAGAAATTTGCTGTTTTCAGGGAAATGTCAGGAGGCAAACGTTATTCTTGTTTGAACAGAGCTAAAAGAGAGGCCACTGTGTGTGCCTGACAGTGACAAACGGCTTCCAAAGTAAACGGCACTCTCTGCCCACTCCCGCCATCCCCGAACCTGTTTTGCCGGCTGTCAAACCTTTGGCCTCCGTTCTATCTGTCTCTAGTGATCATGGGAAATGATCATGAATTACTTACTGTCCTAAAAGGTAGATAGACCTCTTCATTTCAAATATTTCACATCACCTCAAACTCTGTATACAAATGGAGACAAATGTTGATGTAATTTATAAATAAATGTAAAAGACTTTAAGACCAGCTTTTGATTCTCTTCTCTGCCTTTTCAAAGCACAAGCCTTCTCTAGTTGTCTGCTGAACTTTGAGGAGAGTGTATTTAAGCCTCAGCATTTCAGAAAATACTCAGAAGAAAAAGAAGGAGGAAAAGATCCTTATCTCGCAAGTGAGAAGGTAATACTTAGGACAGATTCTTTGACAGTTTATTTCAAAGATGGTCCAAATTTGCTGAGTTAAATCTGGAAAATGATGGAAGGATTTAGAAAGTCTTTTTTTATACTGTGCAAAAACCTCTATCTCAATTAATTATAAGACATTATTTATAGGTAATAAGATTTACTAAGTAGTTATTCAAGAATATACCTGTCCCAATTCAATGACGTTTCAGTGGTTAAGATTTCACTTTCACTGCTGAGGGTTTGGGTTCAACCCTGATCAGGAAACTAACATCCCACAAGCTGTGCTGTGTGGCCAAAAAAAAAAGTTATTGTAAAATATTGGCCATATTCCCTGTGCTATACATTTATCATTTTAGCTTATTTATTCTATAGCCAGTAGCCTGGACATACAAGGGCAAGTGGGTGGTACAGTCAGAGGAGGCCACCTCCCAGGGAGAAGCACCCCTATGGCCCATGTCCTTTTACCCCTTCACAATGTAAATTCCCCTTCTTTCCTATGTATCAACATAGGTGGCATCTGGTAGGTAAATTGCTCATGCCTTCATTCAGTAAATAGAATTGCATGCCTGTTACCTGCCAGGTGCCAAGGACTCAGTGCCCAGACAGACCCGTGTGCTCAGCAGAACAGGTAGTAAGCCTCGTATGTGGACAGAGCTTCAGAGTCACTTAGCATCATCAATGAAAAATCCATTCAATCACTACAGTTTAAGATAGAGGAATGGGGAAACTTCCCTGGTGGTCTTGTGGTTGGGAATCTGCCTTCCAGTGCAGGGAATGTGGGTTCGACCGCTGATTAGGGAACTAAGATCCCACATGCCAGAGGGCAACTAAGCCCATGAGCCATGACTAGAGAGAAGCCTGACCACTGCAATGAAAGATCTTATATGCTGTAATGAAGACCCCACAAACTGCAGCTCACACCAATGCAGCCAAATAAATAAATATTTTCTAATTTAGAAATTCGGAGAAGGCAATGGCACCCCACTCCAGTACTCTTGCCTGGAAAATCCCATGGATGGAGGAGCCTGGTAGGCTTCAGTCCATGGGGTCGCTAAGTCGGACCTGACTGAGCGACTTCACTTTCACCTTTCGCTTTCATGCATTGGAGAAGGAAATGGCAACCCACTTCAGTGTTCTTGCCTGGAGAACCCCAGGGACGGGGGAGCCTGGTGGGCTGCCATCCATGGGGTCACACAGAGTCGGACACGACTGAAGTGACTTAGCAATAGCAATTTAGAAATTAAAATAAAATAGAAAAATACAGTCTAGTTTCCAAGAACAAGTAATCTCCATTACCATGACTGTAGACATATGTCCCAGAATAAGGTAATGTTTCAAGTCTCTGCCCTAAATGAGGCCGTTTGACAAGGCTGTGTGCGTGCTCAGTTGCTTCAGTCCTATCCAACTCATTGCAACTCTATGGACTGTAGCCCATCAGACTCCTCTGTCCATAGGATTATCCCAGCAAGAATGCTGGAGTGGGGTGCCATTTCCTACTCCAGAGGCTCTTCCTGACCCAGGGATCAAACCTCTGTCTCTTGTGTCTCCTGCACTGGAAAGCAGATTCTATGCCACTAATCCACCTGGAAAGCCCCTTTGACAAGGATGCAATGTGGCGTATAGTCTTGAAGTTCCTCCTCCAAAAACCCCCAAAGTCACTGTCTGAAGTTCCAGGCCTTGAGCCTGATGGAAAAAAAAGGTGGTTTTAGGAGATCCCAGGGGATCAGCCCCGAGTTCCCCCAGAGGAACTATTTTGAAGTCTCCCATAATAAAATTTGGTTGAACGGTAACCTAAAGCCCTATACATTTTGTGCCCATGACCGGAAAAAGGAAATGAGGAGTGTGGGGAAGTTTTCTATTTTTATTTCTATTTCAGGTAGCCCCTTTCTCCAAGGAGCTCCAGGGGCTGCTTGAACCCTGGTTAACATTATATATGGTGCTTCTGTTCACACATGCTTTCCTAGATTGTCCAGTCTGGCTTCTGCTGTGGTTACCTTTTTTCCTTTCTTCCTCTTATTGCCACTCACAGTTGTAATGTTCTGGTTTATTCATCTACTTAAGTGACCTGAGACTTCTGTTTTAGAAATCTAGAATACCAAAACGATGTGCTTAAAAATAGAATCGTTTTTATGATCGCAACACATTGATCCAGGCTTTTATATATTACATGGTGAATAAATGCATCAACACACGAAGAAATATTAACAGCGTGTCCTGCTTCTGTCAAAGGGCCAGTGAACGCATATCCAGCCATGGGGAACAGAGCGCCTGCAAAAGTAGGGACAGATGTTCTTCTGTGAAGGATTGGGTTCAAGGTAATTATCCCCAGAGGATGGATCAAAATAATAGCTTTCATAGGAGATTTGGCAGTAGTCGGACAGGAGGCTGTAGCTTGGATGTGTGGCCACGATGGGCTCCCAGGTCTACCATGAAGTGAGAAAACCAACCCACCACAGCTCTGTCATCAGCTCCAGGTGGGGACTGGGTCCCCTGCCCAGGGCTTCAGAAGGGTGGAAGGAGGAGCAGAACTTGTTCTGAGCTGCTCATGACATGGGAAACTGGATGTCTGGGCATGTTTTCCTGATTCATGAAAGGCAGCACAAGAGACAAGGAGAAGGCGGGGCTTTGGCTTTGTTTTCTTGTTGCTTCTTTTTAAATTTTTATTTGTATTTTAATTGGTGGAAAATTGTTTTACAACTTTGGTTTGATTTCTGCTATATAGCAACACAGCTCGGTCATAATGATGTATATAGATATAGATAACCCTTCCCTCCTTCTTATTGTTTTGTTAAGTTTTTGCCATTTAGGCCCAGTCACCCAAATGGCAATCCACTCCAGTACTATTGCCTGGAAAATCCCATGGACAGAGGAGTTTGATAAGCTATAGTCCATGGGGTCGCAAAGAGTCAGAAACGACTGAGCGACTTCACTTTCACTTTCAACCCACCCTTAGGCCCAGTCACTCCACCCTTGGACAGTGCAGACCTAAAATACCAACAAGCTGTCATCAGTCATGTGAGCGCCTGCTTTGGGGAAGAGGAAGCAAGACAGAGGCTGAAAGTTTCCTTTCCATGTTGCTCTCCCTGAAAAGTAAGGAAAGAAAATGTGAGGCTAGAAGAAAGGACCCATCTCACATGTGTTGTTCAGAAGACAGGGTCATCAAAAAGACTGTACTGAGTCTGGAAGATGCTATTAATAATATTCCTTAATCTCAAGGCTGTAGAGGGAAGGAGCTCGGGCGAGACCTCACCCCAGCCTCCATCTTGACACCATGAGTCAACCACCATGGCTTTGAGGCAGAAAGGAGGGAAATAACATTACTGTGTCATCCCCAGCCTCGAGGCGTGCAGGGGACACTAAAAGCAGGCTTATACTATAACCTCCTTCACAGAACAGCAGACTGGCTCCGCTGGTCAGCCCCCTGCCGCCTTCCCAGCCACACCAGCCCTGGGTGGCATTTTCTGTTCAGTGAGGGTCAGACTTGGAAGCCTCTCAGTGAATCCTGCCGGCTCATTTCCTCCAGAAAGAGAGCTGGTAATTGCAGAGGTTTGTGACTAGGACTTCCTGGTGTTCTGAATAAAACAATTTATGCACTCAATTCCTTTGAGGCCAAGCCAATGGTCTTCAGCCCCAAGGTGTGATTGGCCTCGCTACATACATGTCCCAGGACAATAAAGATCCTTGCCCAGTTCTCTAAATCAGCTGACAACAGGAGACAAACATAGACTGAGAAGCCTTCCTACTGTAGGTATCCATGTGGCTGCCAGTTGTAGGCTGTGTCCCTGAACGATGGGTGAAGGCGACAGTCTCCATCACAAGTGAGGCTGCAGCCAAGCTCAGGATGAGAAAAGCGACCAGCAAGGTGAGCAGACAAGCTGGCTGACTCTTCACTCTGTTCTTCAGCTCATTTCTCCCTGCCAGCCATGTCCAAAAACTCTCTCTAGAGCCTCGACTAAGGTATCAATTCTTAAATGTGGCTGCTACAGGGTGGCATCTTGAGAGGAGCCCGGACAAAGGCTGGGCTCAGATCCTGGTTCTTCTCTCAACTAGAGAGTTCACTTTGGGAAATCATTCGGTCCTCTTAGTTCCAGATTCGTGACCAGCAACATAAGGATAAGCAAGAACTTTTTCTGAAAATGTTATGTATATGTGATTCCAGCTATGCTAGACTAGCTGATGATAAACCAAACCTCTCAGATGGAATGATTTAAAAGTTTGGATAGAGAATTAAAAATACCTGAACTCAGAGGCATCAGAGAGTTGAGAAGGCAGCAAGAATTTGAGGGGCCATGATCCAAGACAGAAGAAAAATAGAAGTGTGCCTGCATTTGGTCCAGCATTCTCCCTGAGAGATTTCTGGTTTCCAAAGCAGCAGTTCTAAGGGCTTGGAAGCCTAGAAACTGGGTGTGGCGTGGGGTGGGAGGGGGAGTGGTGGAAACCAGCAGAAAGTGACGACCAGAAGTCTGAGATAGGCTAGATACAGCTTTAAGTGGCCTTGCACAGTCTCATGAAGCTGGATGGAGGGAACACAGATCCCAGCAAAGGGGAGGAGCCCTGGGTGAAGACACAGGCTATGGGATGAACCGTGTCAGGGGCACACCCCGGAAGTGCAGGCAAACCAGACATAGACCAGCTGGGACAGATGCTGTGCTCAGCTCCTGCCTGGATGAGGACCGTCTCCGCCTCCTTCAGCAACCCGCAATAAGAGAGGAAGGTAAGGCTGTCCAAACCCCCAAATTAACTCTGATGTTTATCAGTGTCTGGTATTTAAGAAAAATTACTTAGCACACCTTGGGTCCAGACAACATGACAGGACACACATCTGAAAACACAGACACAGACAAAACCGGTAACAGAGTTGCCAGCAAAGGACTTTAAAACAACTGGGATAAATATGTTCCAGAAAAGAGAAGAGGGAAATTTTCAGTAGATAATTAAAATCAATTTAAGGAAGAATTAAATGCTGATTCTATACTGAAAAATAACCTGGAAAGAAATACTAAATAGGTGGGTTCAAAAGCAGGTAAGATTTGATGTGTTGGAAGAAAGGTTAGTAAAAATCAAGTAAACTGAGGCACAAAGAGGAAAAAGATGGAAAATACAAAAAAGAGCATAGAAATATGGGACACAGGGAAGAAGTGTAACATATAATTGGAATCCCAGAAGCAGAGGTGAGAGAGAAGGTGGCAGAAACATTACTTCAAAAAATAATAATAATGACCAAAAACTTTCCAAAAGTGATGTGAAACATCGAATCTTAGATTTAGGAAGAGTTATGCACTCCAAGAGAAAAATCGTGCAAAGAAAACCACATCTAGGCTTATCACAGCGTTGTGAAATAAAGCAAACAGAAAAAAAAAAACAGAGGATACAGAAGTTTCAAATGAGAAAATTAGCAAACTTAACTTATTCAGTATATACAGAACACTGCAAGTGTTCTGAGCCCTTGTGGAAAGTAGAAAAGAGACAAGCTTTAAAGCACTTCAGAGGTTTTAAATCAGAGAGAGATGTGTTCTGATGAGAGTGTTAATTCCACTCTAATAATCAGTACAGAAAAGACAACTCTCAAAATTCCCTTATGTTTGCAAATTAAGTAATACTCTCCTAGGTTCCTAATAGACCAAAGAAGAGGTCACAGTGGAAATCTGAAATTATGTAGCACTGGATAGTCATAAACGTATAACATACTGAAAGTTGTGGGATTCAGCAAAAGTCATAGTCGGAGGAAACTATATAGTCTCGAATGAATATTTTAGAAAAAAAAAGGAGAAAATTAACGAGCAACTCTGGAAGTTAGGTAAAAAAAGAACAAATTAAAGCCCAGGAAAAAGACAGAGCTGGGTGGGAATTAAAAAGGTGATGCAGAAATTGGTCAAATGAACATATGACAGAAAAATCTAGAAACCAAAGAGTTGTTTCTAGAAAAGAGGAAGAAAGGAGGACAGAGAGTACCAGGATCAGGAGTGAAATAGACAGTGTAACTGCAGAGCTTAGGACTTTTTTAAAAGTGAGAGGATGGTATAAACAGCAAGTTTTCAAACACCTTGCAAAAAAAAATCTGAATAGTTTTATAATAATTAAAGAAAATATTAAATAAATTGACTACATAATAACAAATTTCCTCAGGGAAAATACAGACTGAAACAGCTTCACTGGTGAAATCTACCAAATACTAAATAAAGATATAATGTCAATCTCACACAAATGCTTTCAATACGCAGATAAAGAAACATTTGTTGTTCAGTGACTCAGTCCTGTCTGACTCTTAGCAACCCCATGGAGTGCAGCACTCCAGGCTTCCCTATGCTTCACTATCTCCTGGAGTTTGCTCAAACTCATGTCTATTGAGTCAGCGAGGCCATCCAGCCATCTCATCCTCTGTCTCACTTCTCCTCCTGCCCTCAATCTTTCCCAGAATCAGGGACTTTTCCAATGAATCAGCGGCTCATGTCAGGTAGGCAAAGTAGTGGAGCTTCAGCTCCAACACAAATGCTATCAATACACAGATAAAGAAATACGAGTTCCTAAATAATTTTATGAAGCCAGGGTAACCTTGACACCAAAATCTGAAAAATCCATTACTAAGAAGAAAATTTTCAGGTCAATTTTACTTGTAAGTATCAGTGCAAACTTTCTAACAAAATATCAGAAAACCAATTCAAGTTACATGTAGAGAGAATAATATATCAAGACAAACGTGTGTTTATTTCTGAAATGCAATGTTAATTAACACTGAAAATTTAGCAAATGTAATTCAGCACATTGTGAGAATAAAGGTACAATCATATGACTATAAAATAGATACAGAAAAAATTCAACACCTTTATGATAGAAAACAAAAATGGTGTGCACATTGGAAATATAAGGCAGATTCTTTTACAATCTGAGCCACCAGGGAAGCCCCAATAAAAACAGAATATAATATTAAAACAGTACATATGAAAATCAAGGGGGGAGGTGGGGGTCGGGATTGGGAGTTCATGTACACTCGTGGCTGATTCATGTCAATGTATAGCAAAATGAATACAGTATTGTAAAGCAAAACAAACTAAAAAATAAAAATTAATTTAAAAAAAAAGAAAATCAAGAACAAACATGATTCATAATGCTGAAATACTGGACATTTTCACCTGAAATCAGATGCCCATCATTAACTATTATTCTAAAAAAGATTTTAGTTTATCTCTTTGGGCGACATAATTGGGTAACCCATTCCACAACACGCAGGTTTCAGTAAACAAATTTGGTCATTTCCTCTGGGAACTTAAATCTTCCAAAGGAGAAGATAACATTGGTACATTTTTAGGTTTGTTTTCCATAATGTAAATAAGACTTTTCATGATTTGAGGGGCATATTTCTGGGTTTCAGAGACAGTTTAAATGTAATACCTGCCCAGTTATGTGACTTTTTGAAAGGGGCCAGTTGAGAGGGGTGCCATGTGGGATCTCAAGGACTTTCAGATATGTTATCACTGATGCTAATATCTGTGCTGTAGACTAGAAAGGGAGACTTCTGGAAAGAGAGAAAAGGAGAAAGGAGACTGTGTAATTGATAGGGTGGGCAACCTAGTCCCACACCCAACCATCATTTCTCCAGTTCCTGATGCACACATGGGGCTTCTGCAGACAGATTCCCAAAAACTGTTCTCCCACTCAAGGCATTTGAAAACCAATGGCTTAGATTGTTGGGAAATTTTTCAACATAGCTAAATTTCTTTCCAACTGGTAATGTTTTTCTTCCTTCTTGTCATCCCAATCAAATTAAGCTGGTCAATTATTTACTTTCTAGTTTAAATTATATTTTCCATTCTGTTGTTTTCTCTGTCCTGGGTGAATAAAATGCTATTGTCATAGGTCCTACTGATGTCAAAATGTTTGAGTAGTGGAAGACTATAACATTTTGCCTTGATTTTTTTAACAAAAAAATTCTTAAATATACTTCTTTAAAAAATCAATAACTCACTTAAAAATGCAAATTCCAGAGTTGATTAAAAACATTACTACCACTGATGTGTGAAATTCTTTGATTCACTTTCTTTCTCATTCTAAATACCTTCTCAATAACTTTAGCCTTCAAAGATAACCTTCTGTTTCACAGAAGAAAAACTGTATTAATAAAGAATTGTATTCTTCTCAACATAATTCTCTATATACCTTCTTTTTCTTATTTCACCTTTTTTATATCCTCCTTTATTCTTTTGCTGATCTCTTCTATCACAGTTATGCTTCTTTAGTTTTTACTTCCTTTTTAGTGCAGACTTTCTTTATTCTTAATGGCATTATCCCACATTTGTTTAATCTCTTATAATTTGATTTGGCAGTTCTTTATTTCCTCTTACATCACTTTTGGTAGAAATTAAAATATGTTAATACTTTGTCTTAGTAAATGTACATGAACTTTATTGGAATTTTTTCAAAATGCAAATAAGATTAAAAAAAAAAAAAAAAAAAAAAAAAAACCCCTAGGCTATCACTTTGGACAATGTGCTGTGTGTGTGCTGTCTGACTCTTTGTGACCCCATAGCATGTTATCCTGCCAGGCCCCTGGGTCCATGGAATTTTCCAGGCAAGAGTACTGGAGTGGGTTCCATTTCCTACTCCAGGGTATCTTTCTGACCCAGGGATTGCACCCTCATCTCTTGCATCTTCTGCATTGGCAGTCAGATTCTTTACCACTGTGCCACCTGGGAAGTCCCTTAACCAAGCATGAAGTCCTTCTAAGCACAAGACCCTGTGTGATCACACAGGTCAAAAGCCTATGAACACTCTGCCCAGAACATATAGCCTGCTGCTGCTGCCGCTGCTGCTGCTGCTGCTGCTAAGTCACTTCAGTCATGTCTGACTCTGTGTGACCCCACAGATGGCAGCCCACTAGGCTCCTCTGTCCCTGGGATTCTCCAGGCAAGAATACTGGAGTGGGTTGCCATTTCCTTCTCCAATGCATGAAAGTGAAAACTAAAAGTGAAGTCGCTCAGTTGTGCCCTACTCTTAGCGACCCCATGGACTGCAGCCTACCAATCTCCTCCATCCATGGGATTTTCCAGGCAAGAGTACTGGAATGGGGTGCCATTGCCTTCTCCGAACATATACCCTAGTCCTTCCAAATCAACACCTTTGACCAGTTAGATCAACCAAGTTAGTCCAAAATGTTTCATCATTTCATGCGCTTCTCAACTGAGTTGCTAAATGGTCGTGACTATTTTGGGGCTTTTTTTCTTTTTTTTCTTTTTTGGATGTGGACCATTCTTCAGAGTCTTTATTGAATTTGTTACAAATTGTCTCTATTTCATGGTTTGGTTTTTTGGCTCAAGCCATATGGGATCCCGGCCCTCCAACCAGGAATTGAACCCACAGCCCCTACATTGGAACATGAAGTCCCAACTACTGAACCCCCAGAGAAGTCCCATGACTGTGTTCTTTTTGACCAAATTAGCTGAATCTACTAGGA
>SJXQ01004074.1:283769-295646 GCA_006408695.1 Aepyceros melampus | reverse complement strand
TAAACTTTATGCAGACAATTGAAGGGTTATATCTGAAGTCTATTATGATATGAAAGACACGGCTCTAAAAATAAATAACTGCCAATGATGACCATCCTCTAAGATGCTGGGCATCTCCTTCCAAAGGGCACTTACAGGGAAAGTCAGTTGCAGGCCTCAAGGCAGCCCCATGGGCTAAGCACTGTACAGACCCAATTTACAGATGAGGAACCAGTCCTGGGGAGAGATAGATGGAGTAAATTCTCCAGGTAACACAGTCTGTCAGCAGTGGTATTGTTAGTTGCTAAGTCATGTCCGACTCTTTGTGACCCCAAGGACTGTGGCCCTCCAAGCTCCTCTGCCCATGGGATTCTCCAGGCAAGAATATTGGAGTGGGTTGCCATTCCCTTCTCCAGAGGATCTTCCCCACCCAAGGATCAAACCTGGGTCTCCTGCATTGCAGGCAGATTGTTTACCATCTGAGCTACAGTGAACAGGGGCTAAAATTAGGTCTGAATCGCCAACCCCTTCTTGGCCTCCACATGATTCCAGTACCGTGATCCCAGGCCCCATCTTCTACAGACACAAGCAAAGACCTGGATTTGGGAAGACAGTGGGAAGGCTCATGTGGTGGTCCCACACTTCACTCTCCCTGAAAATGGGCCTCCTGCTTGTAAAAGACCCCAAACTCTAGAATATACCTGAACTTGCAAGGCCACATCTCAAGGCTGAGGGAGGTAAAGCTACTCTGTTTTCAGACACAGCAAGGATTTTTTTTTTCTCTTCTCTGGATGAACAGCAGGTTGTTTTCCTAGTTCTTAGCTGAATGCCAAGCCTCCATAAAAAAATAAAAGCAAAAGGAAATTCTTGCTTAGAATATGAAGGATTCAGCAAAACGAATCTCAAAAACCTAGGTGTTCAGGCTCTGTGGACATAGCCGGCATTTTGGGGACACACTTAAGCCCTGCCTCCACCTGTTTAAAGGCTGGAATTAAGGGCTTTGGCATTTGAGGAACCCTTTGTTTTCAGTCCTCCTAGAAACAAAGCTAGAATGACCTGTCTGCAGCACTAGGTGTTCCCTATCTGTTTTCATGGCTGCCTCCAGGCTCAGGGTAAAGTCTGAAAGCAAGAATTGAACTGACTACAAGAGTGAAGTCCAAACCAGGAGGTCTATGTATATATAGTCATGTACATATCTCTATGGCTTCCTCTGTTCCCCAGTTTACTGTCTCTACATAGATACTAAGATAAAACAGGAGAGTCCTATGGACTAACTTTTCATACTTCCCATGTTCCCTCCAGGATGCAGATAACTGGACAGAAGGTTTTTTTAAAAAATTATTCATTCTTCTCATTCAGATTTAATTTGGTTACAATCCAGGTGTGTCCCTCAATTCCATATCTCATGTTTGTTTTAAGCAATCATTATCAATGCTTTTAAAGAGAACCCTGCAACATGTCAAAGTGACTTCCAAGTGATTAAAGATGGCATTGCCAGTATAACATTGCAAAACCTATATTTTCTTATCATTACTTAGGAATTGGTAATTCTTTTAATATATAGCATATATTAATATAAGTGGGCTTCCCAGTTGATGCTAGTGGTAAAAAAAAAAAAAAAAAAACCCACTTGCCAATGCAGGAGGTATAAGAGATAAGGGTTTGATCCCTGGGTAGGGAGGATCCCCTGAAGGAGGGCTCAGCAACCCATTTTGTCTGGAGAATCCTATGGACAGAGGAGCCTAGCAGGCTATAGTACATGGGATTGCAAAGAGTCAGTAATGACGAAGTGACTTAGCACATTAATATAAACATATAATATACATTATTTATAATAAATATTTATGATATATAGAACATACATATATTATTATATATAGGCTTCCCTGGTGGCTCAGATGGTAATGAATCTGCCTGCAGATTCATTGGTGGGACCAATATTTACCGCCATTACAGCAACTGATAATATCACAACCAAAAGCAGAGCTTGCAAGAAAAAAAACCTATCTAAGCAGGAGACCCAGTTTGATCTCTGGGTCTGGAAGATCTGCTGAAGAAGGGAATAGCTACCCACTCCAGTATTCTTGCCTGGAGAATTCTATGGACAGAGGAGACTGGTATGCTGCAGTCCCTGGGGTCACAAACAGTCAGACACGACTGAAGCAATTTAGCATGCATGCTTATGTCATGAACACATATGTAATGTATATTGTACATGTAATGTCTACATACACAAATATATGTACATAAATGGTATCTGCTGTGGTAGACTGCAGTAGTTGATCATAAATTGCTCCTACCCAGGTATGCAGGCCCCTTTATAACTGACTTGGCTATTCTCAAAGAGGTAGAGACTATTTTATCATCTTGAGTACCTGAGTTGGCCTTGTGACTTGCTTTGACCCATAGAAGGCTATGGAAGTGATATTATTCAACTTTCAAGGCTAGACTTTAAGAGACCTTGCAGTTTCCACTCGTGCTTTCTTGGACTGCTGCCCAGGAATTGCTCGGTAAGGAAGCTGATCAGATGTGCTACATGCTGGCTTTAAAAATTATGGTCTCCACATTAGTGTCATCGATGCTGTGTCTTTCTGTCTCTGCTAGAAAAGCTGGGGACAAACATGGGACTCCATGCTTCCACCTATAGCAGACAGTCCCATTAAAAAATGATGGTTCTTTCAAGACTGGAACTTGTTCTCCCAATACTACCTCTTTTCTTCCCAACCATAATACTTATTTTGAAACAAAAATACTTCCGAGGGTCTGGGAATTTTATTTTTATCCAAGGAACCCCAAGTCTCCACACTGTAAAAACAGATGGAAGTTAACTAGACCATTTATCATTTTCACGTGTACTAAACCTTCAAAAGAAATCTCTTAAGGGACCAATACTTACCAACATTACAGCAACTGATAACATCACAACCAAAAGCAGAGCTTGCAAGAAAAAACCTATCTATGCTAATTTGTTTTCATTTAACTCAATGGAATGAAATTCTTGCAGCCAAAACTTCTGCTGATGCTGAGCCTAGGACAACCTGAATAATTCTCAGAGGTTAGGTTATCATGACAATTCAAAATAAACTATGAGCTACATTCTTGACAGAACTGATAGATCTTTGATTCTAAGCTGAACTCAGGTATAAATGTTATTTTACATTCTTGAAAGAATTGATTCCATGGAACCATAGGAACCCAGATATTGCTTTCTTTCACTTTTTCCCTCGCTCACACCTCTTCTGCCTCAGGGAAAACATGATCAAGAAGCCTCAGTGGCTTTGAGGATGGTGTTCAGTTCAGCTCAATTCAATTCAGTCGTGCAGTGTGTCTGACTCTTTGCGACCCCATGAATTGCGGCATGCCAAGCCTCCCTGTCCATCACTAACTCCCAGAGTTCACCCAAACTCATGTCCATCGAGTCAGTGATGCCATCCAGCCATCTCATCCTCTGTCGTCCCCTTCTCCTCCTGCCTCCAATCTCTCCCAGCATCAGAATCAAGTCTTTTCATGAGGTAGCCAAAATATTGGAGTTTCAGCTTTAGCATCATTCCTTCCAAAGAACACCCAGGACTGATCTCGTTTAGAATGGACTGGTTGGATCTCCTTGCAGTCCAAGGGACTCTCAAGAGTCTTCCCCAACACCACAGTCAAAAGCATCAGTTCTTCGGCACTCAGCTTTCTTCACAGTCCAACTCTTACATCCATACATGACTACTGGAAAAACCATAGCCTTGACTAGACGGACCTTTGTTGGCAAAGTAATCTCTCTGCTTTTCAATATGCTATCTAGGTTGGTCATAACTTTCCTTCCAAGGGGTAAATGTCTTTTATTTCATGGCTGCAGTCACCATCTGCAGTGATTTTGAGCCCCCCAAAATAAAGTCTGACACTGTTTCCACTGTTTCCCCATCTATTTCCCATGAAGTGATGGGACCAGATGCCATGATCTTTGTTTTCTGAATGTTGAGCTTTAAGCCAACTTTTTCACTCTCCCCTTTCACTTTCATCAAGAGGCTTTTAGTTCCTCTTCACTTTCTGCTATAAGGGTGGTGTCATCTGCATATCTGAGGTTATTGATATTCTCTCGGCAATCTTGATTCCAGCTTGTGCTTCTTCCAGCCCAACGTTTCTCATGATGTACTCTGCATATAAGTTAAATAAGCAGGGTGACAACATACAGCCTTGATGCACTCCTTTTCCTATTTGGAACCAGTCTGTTGTTCCATGTCCAGTTCTAACTGTTGCTTCCTGACCTGCATATAGGTTTCTCAAGAGGCAGGTCAGGTGGTCTGGTATTCCCATCTCTTTCAGAATTTTCCACAGTTTCTTATGATCCACACAGTCAAAGGCTTTGGCATAGTCAATAAAGCAGAAATAGATGTTTTTCTGGAACTCTCTTGTTTTTTCCATGATCCAGTTTAAAACAGAGTGACAGCGTGCTGAGCAGAGCAACCTGAAAGTTTGTATAGGAAGAAATGAGTCAAATTCAAATGGCAAGTGCCACTCTGGAGCTTCTTTCAAAAAAGCACTCTTGGCAGGAAGGTGGCCACATTGATCATTATCCCATGGCTCAAATGACATGATAAGATGCAGGCGTATGCTTGGTTTTGAATATTTCAGGCATCTCTGATTATTTTTCAAGTTTCAGTGAGAACTGAAAACACATTGTTACCAGCACATTTTCTTTAAATTTTTATATTCATGCATATTGTAAGAAAAATGAAATCCATACGCTTATGAAAATTCATTTACACTTTGCACTTCACAATGTGTGACCGAGTCTTTTTATAAATCTTTTAATGTCTTTGTTTACTTTGGAAAGCATCCGGTTTGTGAGGAAAAAAAAAAAATTCAAAGAAAACGTCAGAACCCAACTGCTGTATTCCATTCACATGCACTCTCACACACAACCAATGAGGCTACAGACTTGAGAATCACCCTCTAGAGCAAAATACATTGCAGGTAAGAAGAGCTGGACAGATGGACAGATGGACGGATGGATGGCGAACGTCACTAAAATACTTGATCCTATAGCTACCTTTTAAATGTTACTTTGTCACACAAACTTGGTGTGTGTTTTCCTGAGGCTCCTTGCATTTGTGGATTTCCTCAGCAGTAGATGAAGACTTCACCTACACTTCCAACTCCAAAGTGGACTCCTGAGTTGGACAGGGCATTTCCTCTCCTAGAAGTCTGATGGGATCTTCCAAAGGAGAAGACCTTCCATGTAACTCTTCCTGAAGATACCTAGTTGAAGGCTTTAGTGCTCTTTGTATCCCAGTCCAAAGGATGGAGTCAAGAATGGGGTGACTTTGTCTCCAAATTCATTTACTCAGCAAAGAGCAGGAAGGTACAGCCAAAGTCCACCGTGGCTGCCACAGTCTGTGCCGAGATGGGCAGCTGAGGCAACAGGCTGTATAACCAACCCCTTTGAGGTCTCTCTGCATCAATTTCTAGCTTCCTAACATGAGGAAACATGGTCACATAACATCAACGTGAGTGGACTTGTCACAGAAATCTTCAGTGCAGTCATGACAGCTCCTGAGCTGTCAAGTGATCCCGCAAGTCTAGCTATAGATTCATTAAGTATTCCGTCTTGGTGAATGTCTCAGGGCTGTCGGATTTGATAAGTAGCTGACAACAGTGGCTCCTTCTGAGGTTACGTGAAGTTCTGGCCAGTTCAGAGGCTTGTGTGAGCAGTCTCAATGGCCTCTGCGCCTTTCACAAACCTGAGAGATAGCAAATATGGTCTGCAGGGCTGTGATGGGACTAGATTCACCCTAGAATGTTGATGGTAAGTACATGGGGAAAAAAGGAGGAAAATGATGATAACAGCCCTACTAACAAATGAGCATGACCCAAATCAAGTCTCCGTCTTTACATATGATCCAACTGAATCCTCACAACTGCCCAGGGAGGGAGCTATCAGTCCCATCAAACAGACAAGGAAACGAAGGCTGTTGAGTTTTGCCAAAACTTGCCCAAAGTGACACTGCTGCTAAATGGTAAAACCAAGATTTGAACCAAGCCAAATCTGCCAGCTTCTAAGCCCCTGAATACCCCCCATCTCTTCCTAGATCATCTCTTTCAGGGAGCTGTCCTACAGCTTATAGTTCTGATGCTTCCCTGGTGGCTCAGAGGTTAAAGCATCTGCCTCCAATGCGGGAAACCTGGGTTCGATCCCTGGGTCGGGAAGATCCCCTGGAGAAGGAAATGGCAACCCACTCCAGCATTCTTGCCTGGAGAATCCCATGGACAGAGGAGCTTGGTAGGCTCCAGTCCAAGGGGTCACAAAGAGTCGGACACGACTGAGTGACTTCACTTCAAGAGCACAAGGTAAAGACAGAGACCCCCATCCCCACCTTGTTTAATCTAAGGGAAAGATCCTCTTTACCCCACCTGTAAGTGGCCTTTCAGGATTTTATCCTAAAACAAATGCAAAAGTGAGGAAATAGTCAATTTCTACCTCTCTACAAAAAATCAGCCCTTCTTTAAATGTGAATCATGATTTTTAAATAATTTAAAACTTCAAAAAGATGACTAAAATGCTTAAAATTGGGAAGATTCAAACCCAAACTAATCAAAAATATCAAAACTACACAAACACAAATAAAGTTTATTTCCTAAAGACATCAGTTTTGACTAGGTTGCTTTTTAAAACTCTTCTTTGCTCTAGATTTAAAGCATTGAATATATATGTACCTATTGGAGTCAAATTTAGAAGTGAAATTTATCTCTAAGGTGATCTTGAATCTCATCTAATTTATTTGATAATTCTCACATGGATGAGCTGAGAAAATCTGTTTTTCACTCTATGACAAGCCTTTCCTGTTTGTTCCAGAATCAATGTATCTGATTATCAAGCACAACAATAATCACAATGGGAAGAGCACTCTCTTGTAAACAGATGTTGTTCACAACTGGACAGGTTACCACTTGAAGAGAATGATGAATTTTTTGTATATGTAGTGTTATCTTTGTATTCATCTTTATCTTCCTGGAACAATGCGTGCTCCCCCTCGTGGCCAGAATGATACCTTCACTTCTTAGATCAAGTTAAACCTATTAAAACTCTGCCAAAGCAGCTTTTGCTTGTTTTTTTGTTTTCTGTTTCACAAGATTCAAGTTCCAATTTAACTCTTTTAAAAAATCAATTTTCTTTAATTCATTCAAATATCTTTCTCATTTTTTTCATCCAAGAGTTTTGTTGTGAAATTAAAACCATCTAGTAAAAGAATTTTGTTATTTGTTGTTTAGGGTAAAATTAAATCTTATAAAACTAAAACCACATCTACCAGTGACTGGGAGAACTTCCCCAAAGGGAAAATTGTATGGCTAATATAAGACACTGAAGATAATCCATTCAGTCAATATATCTCACTAGAGAAAAAGGAAATAGAATGTTACAGGATGGAAATGTAATTTAATAGCTGAGTGAGCACTTAATCAGCTTATTTCATCCTCAAAAAGAAAAAGAGTGAAGGGAACCCAGGTGGTTAAATTGTAAGGCAGTTGAAATTCCATCACCCATGAAAACTGTAATTGGGATTCCACTTTTGGACTTGGCCAGCCCAGAAACAGATGTGTGTTCCAACGAGGATCACAGCATGCTCTCCTGGAGAAGAGCTCTTTAGAGTGAAACAGGGGTTTCAACTGGTTTCAACTCCAAAGAAGAGACTAGACTAAATTGAGTATAATTGTTCCAAGTGTTTATAATTCCCAAGTTGGATTGTTACTAAATGTGTGGTTTTCCTTTTATTGCCTTGGAAAAAGAAGACAGTGTGATTCCTCCTTGCTCTGTCCTTTAAAAAAAAAAATCCAAAAACAGAAGAATTTTTTTGAGATCCAACAGTTTGGCTAGAAATATCTCAGCCACAGTGAATGAAGCTATAGTTCAAACAGCAAGGTCAAGGTGAAGCCAAATACCATTTTGTGCATAATTCCTGCCCATTAAAAGAAGAGAATCAAATGTTTCTCATTACACAGCCTGCCTGGATGCATGGTCCTTTAGGCTGAGTTCCTTGGGCATTTTCTGGCAAGATTCTAAATTCATATTATCCAAGCCTCACACAGAGCAGGTAGAGTCTCTTTTGAAAAAAAAAAAAAAAACAACCAATGTAATTCTAGCTAGAAAAACTGATGCCAGAAAATCTGTAGTGGGCTTTAACCCAGACCACCACTCCATTAAATAAATCTCACCCTCCTTAACAGGAGTCAAGAAACAAGCAAACAGGGAAACACAGTTGTCAGTAAGTGGGGTCCACCCAGCAGGAGATTAATGCCACATAGATTTCGAATTACTTGGGGAGAAGTAAAAGGAATGCTCAGGCCAGTGTAGGATGTTTACATTTTATTGCTATCCATTATTTCTTCAAACAAGGGTCTTCCTCACTCCTTTGCCTCCATCTCTCTTTTCTGACCTAGAGAGACAGTCTCCTTTAGAAGGAAAGGAAAAGTGCATTCTTCAACCCCTGGCAAGTTTAAGCATCCTTCGGTGACCCACAGGACAAACCAGAATGTGTTTAGGAAGGATAAAGTTCTGTGTCTCCTGCCCTGGCTGGCTTTTCTTCCTCCTTGCCCCAAAGCAGCCACCTTTCCCAGGGAAGTTCTTACCATCCATTCTAAGCCCATCCTCCAATCAAGAATGCCACAAAATTCCATCTTTATTCATTTAAAGCACGGAGCTGGCCCTTTTTACAAATACTCTGTTTCTAATAAACCCTGTTGATATGCATCCTGTCACAAGAATCAAGTGGATATGCTGGAGCTGGTGATGTGCAAAGATCAGACCTGCAGACCCCACCCGTGTACACCCAACACAGCACCAGAAAGTACATACACAGAAACAGAGTTCTGTTGTCTGGCTTTTCTTCCTCCTTGCCCCAAAGCAGCCACCTTTCCCAGGGAAGTTCTTACCATCCATTCTAAGCCCATCCTCCAATCAAGAATGCCACAAAATTCCATCTTTATTCATTTAAAGCACGGAGCTGGCCCTTTTTACAAATACTCTGTTTCTAATAAACCCTGTTGATATGCATCCTGTCACAAGAATCAAGTGGATATGCTGGAGCTGGTGATGTGCAAAGATCAGACCTGCAGACCCCACCCGTGTACACCCAACACAGCACCAGAAAGTACATACACAGAAACAGAGTTCTGTTGTCTGTGTTTTTTTTTTTCCTGGAAGGAATCATTTTAAAAAAAATAACTGTAACAACGTTCACCTTTAAGGAGAGCGATGAGACTGGAAGAAGCTTTCCCTTTTCATTTCAATGTTTCTGTGCTGCTAGACTTTTCTAACAATGTGTGTGTGTGTGTGTGTATATATATATATATAAAACTTTCATTCTTTCAACAAATCAAAGGGTGACTTGAGTGACTGCATATCTAGTTTATTTTTCTGTACTTATCTTCATTTAAAAATTTTTATTCTTAAATTAAAAAATAATAAAAGGCAGGTGCTAGTGCAAATTGCCTCTGAAGAGTGATTCTTTCTCAAATTATTCTATCTGGCACAGTACTCTGTAATCCTACCATGAGTCCCCAGTACCTCCACAGAGCCACGTGGACAGAGAACAAAAAAAAAAAAAATCCAATCCTTAATGGGCTCTTTTGAAAAGCATTTCAATTCTGGGTCCTTCCATCATTCATAAAAATGACTCTCCTGCCCTTTGTTAACAGCGAAAAGAATAATCATCTTCAAACAGGTGAATCAACGCCAGGCCCGCGCTTCCAGTGATGTCACAACCTGGGAGGGTACATTTCACACTCAAGACAATGAGGCTTGGTGAGGGTACAGGCCCCTTCCCCACCCGGTGGAGTATCGGCTTCACCTAAGCCCGCTGGGACTTCCCAGGACCCACAGCCTCCAGGAGGAGACAGGATGGATGTTATAGAGCATGCTGGCCCTGTGCCTGGATGCTGCGCGTCCCCCATGAATGTGCCCTCAGAGTCGGGGACCCTGGAAGACTCTCCTGCAGCCACACCACAGGAGGAACCACAGGGGACAAACTTGGAAAGTGCCACCCTTTGCACGGGGCATCCTCCAGCCTTCCTGGACTGCATTTTCCAGCTCTTTTCACCCATGATCCCAGTCAACTCAAACACAGAGTGAGAAGTGGCAGAGTTGGGGGGGGGGAGGCGCGGGGGAAGGATGACAGCAATGAGAGATGAATTCTTCTCATTTCTTTGAAAAAGGTGAGGTGCCTTCTTCCTGGCCGGAGGCAGCCAGTCCTCCGGGAAACAAGGAGGGGTGTGTGAGATGCTTGGATGACTGAGCACATAAGCTCATCTAAATGCTTTATCCCCGTTACCATTACGAGCAGTCTCTCCGCAGAAAATGCTGGCATGGAAAGCTGAGGACCCCAGGCTCCAAGTTCGAACCCCAATCTTGGTTCTCTGATGAGATGATGTCACCCAGTTTCCTTGTCCAGACCTTGTTATCCATAGCTTGCTGCATGTGGCCCAGAAAAATAAACTAGGTCTCTAATCCTTAGTATTCCTGTCTATAAAATGGAACTTTTTTTATAGGCAAGAGACTTTGAAGACCTAGGAATAAAAGCCTCTATATGAAAAAAAAGGCTCTTTTCATTAATTTTGATGAATACCTCCAGCAGGTACTATTGAAATAAGATGCACTGAAAATAATTTCCCCACCAGTTCCCTCCAAACAGACAGCTCCTTTTACAAGCAAAACCTTCAATTCAAAAATCTCTGCTGTCAGTTTTAGAGAACCAAACACAGGGAGGAAAAACAAAACAAGTAGTGACTTCTCTGCACTGAGAAATCCCTGGGTTATTTGATAGTCTCTTATAATTTTATTTAGCTTTAGAACTTTTTTTTAAAGTATTCTGAAAAAGTCCTTACTGCCTTCCTCCCATTTTTTTTCCACCTCTAGAATTAACTTCATTTTAGGATGGTTCCTGCATTCTGCCTTGCTACCTTGAGTTTTCAGGGACCATGAAAACGGCTGTCTCCTCTTTCTTTCTCTTCTACCTCAATCTGTGTGGCAAGTGCTAAGGAGTAAACCAGTAAAAACAATTCCCTCTTAATAGTGTTGATGCTGGAAACCCAGAGGCTAAGTCAGTGTAAGTCAGTGAGACATACCTACACAATACTCCAGGCTGGACACAGATTGGCTTGCCCTTACAAAGCAGACTTTTAGATGCCTTCCTTTATTTAAAGGTAGCCATGGTTAACAGGTGATGTCAGACTCTCACCAGTGACATTTTTCTGACCACAAAGATTGAAATTTTATGTCCAGGGTCCTGCCTCCAGAGTACCTGAACTTGGAAGCAGTGAACAGAGCTTGTGTTCTGCTCTAGAGGACATTTTCTGGGTTTTTTCAACCCCATCCCTTTGCAAACCAGAAGTCAGATTGCACCTTTGTACCCAGAAGCAGTTTGTGGTTTAAATTAACAAATGAGCTGACTCCTGAATACCAAAAAAAAAAACAAAAACAAAAACAAAAACAAAACAGTGCAGACATGTCTACCATATGTTGGACTCCCTCCTGTTGGGTGTGGAGGAGTGGGAGGGGACACTTTCAGGGTAGGAATGGTTTTCTAACCACAGAAAACACCAGTGGCCGCAGGTGCCTCCCTGCCCTCAACCTTATTTGGGGTGACATCACCTCAGAGGAAGCAAAGAGAAACCCAGTCCTTAGAGGAAGCAAAGAGAAACCCAGTCCTTAGGCACTGAGAAGATATCCAAACAAGAATACTTCCAGATAATGTCCTTGGGGTAAGGAGGAGAAGGGACAGTTCACCGAGGCTTTGTTTGGGTTCATTGTGATAAAATGTGAAATAAATGCTGCGGCTTCTTCAATCCCAAAGTTCGAATCCCAAAGTTCGAGCCCCCGCCTCGAGTAGGCATGGGGACCCCTGAGAGGTGGGGGCT
>SJXQ01004074.1:251242-272218 GCA_006408695.1 Aepyceros melampus | reverse complement strand
CCGTTCACAGGGATTCCCATGGAATACCAGCTCTCCTGAGGAGGAGAAAAGAGTCTCCCACCCCCTTGGTCCCAAGAGTCCAGTGCTTGGGAGCTGGTGGAAAGCTGCACACAGCTGCAGTGATGCTACTGGAGGCGCAGACAGACCCAATCAACGCATCCTGGGGAGCAGCGAAGACTGAGTCCCTGGGAGACCAGAAGGCCTGCTGGCTCCTAACCCAATTGTCTGAATATGTCAGTTAGGAGGAGCTGAATTAATCCTGGCTCTGGGGGAAGCAGTGCACAGGCCCCGGCAGGTGATTTCAAGAACCGTCTTTGGAAAAAGAAAAGTCAGATTCAGAAGAGGTGAAGATTCTCCCTTCCCGGAGCACAGAAATCGTAGTGCAGCCTTGGGTTCCGGGTACTTCAGGGAGGACACCGGACCGGGCAGAGGAGCGTCAGAGTACACTGGTGAGAGGGGGGTGGGACTATTTTAGAAGATTAGGCCCCTCCACGACCGTACAGGGTCGGGTTCGGAGGAGAAAAGGTGATTCGGTTGAAGATGGGTAACCGAAGCCAGGAGCTCTGAAACGGCATCGAGCGAAGAGGACTGAGCACGCAAAGGACCTGGGGCCCTCCGAGGCCACCAGCAGTGGGACAGCCCCGCAAAGATCTCTCCAAGTGCTTTTGGAACCTGTTAGCTCCTGATCTAGACTTTTGTTGCCTGAATTTCAAGTCGGGCGCCGCGGAAGACCGAAATCATTTTATCCCTAATCTGAGGAAAAGCAGCACCCATCACCCGGTGTGCCCTCAAGACAAGGTGAAGCAGCTAAAGCCATTTCTAACCCCCGCCCCTACCCAGCTCCCCGCGGCGGGCGCACTAGGCGAACAAATAAAGCTGGGTACCCGAGTGAGAGCCGGTTCTCCCCAATCGTCCCATCAGGAGAGCGTCAACCTCCACTCCTGTGCCAGTAGACCGCGAACTCGGGAAGGCATCTTGTCCCCATTCCCCTTGGAGAAGACCTTTGAGGCTGGAGGAAACGCCAGGAGGATTAAGCCCGGGGGCTCTATGGGGTGTCGGAGCCCCCCAACCGGGCCCTCACTTCACATTCCACACCTCTTGCACCCCGACCCCTCCAGCCCCCCGCCGCCTGCTGGGGACCACACAGCGCTCCCCGCGGCCCGCTCCCGGCCCGCCGCCGAAAAGCTTACAGTTTGTCGCCCCCTGACGGCAGGCAGCACTGCTCCACCGGCTCCCGCCGCGGGAGCCGGGACAGGGACGACGGGGGCCCCAAGGTGGGCTCACGGAAGGAAAGGAAAAGACTCTTCCCACTTCTCAGGATGCAGCCTGGTCTCCTCGGTGGCAGGGGGCGGCGATGTGGTCGGCGCTGAGAGAGCAAAGGTAGAAAATAACAAAGTTTGCGCGTGTTCCCACGTCGCCGCTGGGCTGGGCTGGGCTCTGTTGTTTCGAGAGCCCGGGATGCCGAGTGGAACAAAGTCGGAGGCTAGGCTCCGGGGCCGCGGGGCCGCCACCGAGCACCGGGCGCCCGCTGGGACAGGGAGCCGACGCGCCCCTCGGGGCCCGGACGCCCTCCTGGCGGAGGACGGCTTCGAGGATCGCAGAGTGGCCTTGGGGACTGACGCGGGTTTCTTGGGCCAGAAGAAGGAGAGGCAGCCGCGTGCCAAAATCTTGAAGCAAACAGGAGGCTACCGGTCCTCCCGGGAAGCAGGAAGGGCGGCGGGTGAGTACCCCTGCGCTTTGCCGCCTGAGCCCAGAACATGAAAGGTAAGGCTGCGAGAGAGTCAGAGGTTCGGTGCCAAGGTCGTCCTTAGAGCCACAATCACCCCGTTTCATGTCTCCTGCGCCGCTTTGATATTTTGGTGGGACTGTTTCGGAGAGCTATTGGGGGGTGCCAACGAAATGTGCCAGTCACAATAGAACCGGGTGTTCCCCGGGTCCCGTGCATCGCAAAAGCTTCAGGGAAAACCTAAACCTGAAGAAGGAAGTCCCGCTCGGGTCCCGCGAGGCTGAAGGAGCGACCGGGCGCCCTTCAGTTAAGCGACCGCGACGGAACAGAGCGCAGAAGATAGAGGCGGCATCCCCGGAGGACCCCGGGCCGAGCCCGCGGACAAACAGCGGACTCCAGTACCCGGCCGCCGCCCAGCTGGGCCGCCGGACCATCGCCGGCTCCGAGGGAGCGGAGACTGGATCCCGGGGCCTCGCTCCGGCGCGCGCGCCCCAAGCCTGCGAGCTCACGCGCGCTCCGGGAGAGTCCGGGCTCCACGCACACCTCGCGCTTTTGCTGGGATTTTAAGAGCACTGTGCCTGTGCCGGGAGTCGCGTGGTTTGGAAAGCAAAGTCAACAAACCGACTCTCTTCGCTTTCTTTTTAAATTTGCTTTAAAAAAAAAAAAGACAAGGCAGGCGACACACATGCTTTATGCAGCAGGTTATAGTGTGCCCACCTCGGCACAGACACAGTTTTGCAAAGGCGATCCCGTGCACCACACTTAAAAATAGGAAGAGCAAGAAGTGGTCAGCTGCACCGAGACCTCTGGGAGGAAGAGCGAAGCCAGGTCAGGGGACTTCAAACCCCAGGGAACGCGCTCACAGCGCACTAGCTCGCTGGATAAGGGACTATGAGATACATCAACGGAACCCCACCCAGAGTGACCGCGGCGCTGGGGACCTGAGGGCGGGTAGGAGGGAGAACGACTCGCGGCTGAATTGGCCCCTTTGCCGGCGGCCGTGCGGACTCACAGGTAGCGGGGGCGGGTGCGTCTCGCCCTGCACCTGCTACTCCACACTGGAACACACACACACACACCCCAGACCCCACATGGAAAGTGTTGAAGATAGTGCCAATTGGCAATAAAATAGAGCTACAAGGACAAGAAATATCGACAGCTTCCATTGGGCCTGCTAGTGACCGCGCTGGCCTTGAAGCTGGTTGCCTAGCCTCGCGTTTCAGTCTCCAGCTTGGAAGTGGGTCAAGCTGGCTAGTGATGGAAAGAAGTGCCATATCCCTGGGGGCTGACGGCGGGGGTGTCCTTGGAAATACAAGGAGAGAGGAGCAAAGAAATGTCTTTTTCATTTTCCCCACAGGAAATGAACAGACAAGAATACGACGAATACTGTCCGCTGAATAACAAAACAGTTCCCCGATTCCGTTCAGAGGGGGAGGGAAAAAAACCAGAAAAACAAGACCTGCCCTGAAACCCTCATTAGAAACACATAAAGGGAAATTGAACTTTGCAAAGGAAGATCTGAGATACTTCCTACCCTGCAATGCAAGGATCTGCCTTCTACATTTATAACATTTCTTTTGAAGTAGAGACATTTTAAATGTTGCATTTGGGTGATAAAAATTAACTACAAGAAGCCGGTGCCCTGTGGCAAGAGATGGTTTCTTTGAGCTTTCCGAAAGAGCAGCATCTCTGCGATTCTTATATGCAAAATCCAGGATTTCCCTCCTTTCCCTGGCAATGGGCATGTCGAATAAGTTTCAATTTCTACTTAAATAAAATGATCTTAGATCTATTTCATTCATTCCAGCAACCAAAAGCCTCCAAGGAGTTCTCCAGGCACTGGACAAAATTCCGCCTCTGCAGTGAGCTCTCAAAAAAAATGTTTATATGGCAGTGCTAAGAGCCTAAACAGCACTATTAAAATGGAAATATTTGGGAAATTTAAAATGTCCATGGGGCATATCTCCTGTACTGAGTCTGGGCACTTGGAGAAGGAGAGATCTAAGAGTGGCCACAGGGATAGAGGACAGAGATAGCATTTTCAAAGGGGACCGAGAGGGTGATGGCAGCTCTGCCACAGGATGACTCACACAGGTGGCAGTGGGCAGGTGAGGGTCTTTCACTGCCTGGTGGACGCCCCTGTGGATCAGACTTGCTCTGCTACAAATATTGACATGTGTGAGACATCCATGCTGGCCAGCCTAATTGGAACCAGCTTGAAGTGTGCTGCCCCTTGAATGCTTTGGAAATTTCTGATCCTCCATGGACATGAAACCAGGAGAATGCATGGAGGACCTGGAAATTAAAGGACGTGTAGAGCCCTTTTCTTGAACTAAAAAAAAAAAAAAGCCCATTCAGTTGTGATTTACCTGTATTTGTCTGATTTCTTATTAAAGATCAGTCCTCTCCAATCTTACACACACACACACACACACACACACACCCCATAATTCAATCGCTGGAAACAGGGCAGTTAGGAGGTTTGCTCTAAAGAACTCTGAAACCTGCCGGTAGAGGGTTTCCACCTTCTAAGACAAACAGACAGTGAAGCAAGCATCCTGCTCCCATTTTCTGTTATCCGTTTCTTGCAAGCTTAAAATTATCATTCATTATTTATGGTAATGATTTTACTTGCTGAACCCAGCATACTACTTGGAAATATTGCTGTTTTGGAATAAAGGCTTTTTTCCAGGCTTGTGGATTGATTTGTTTAGTGTAAGCTTAGAAATCTTGAAGGCCTTTGGAATTGCATGTTCTCCTCAAAGTAGGGTCTCCTTCACATTCATTTCACATTTCATACGCACATCCCTATGTTATCTTCCCTGCAGTGCCATTTACATCATTTTCTTGCCAGAAGTCAAGTGTCTTTTACGATGAACTTTCTTTTGGGCACAAATGAGATTTTAACTTGTGAGTAACTTTTCACTGCCAGGCTACTTGATCACTTTTAACTAGTTACTGCTTGATATCTTTTTCTCTATAATTGCTGCAATATCTCAATGCCTGCTATATATACATATATATAACATGTCCGCAGCTCAGTGATGGTTTTAATTTTCTCCCCCTCCCCCTTGCGTATGGGCGATGGAGTTTTATTGAAGACCCGTAATGCCTCCGGTTTTGATTTAGTGTTTTGGAGTTTGTGATCTCATTGCCCAGTATGGAAAATATTAGACAGGGTCTGCAGATTGCATGCAGGAAAAGACCCGCATCACCACAGTGGGCTGAGCATTCGTCCCCAGTGCCCCAGCACCCCAATAAGCCAAAAGTGCAGCCATTGAAATCAATGCTGAGATTTGTGCCTTGGATAGAGGCCCCTTCAGCCAGCCCTGCAGAAGCAAGCCTTCTTGAAGACGCTGATTCTCCCCAAGGCTGCACTTTGGTCACCAAAGGAGCTTTAGAATGTTCTGATACTCAGGTCCCACTCATAGAGATTCTAGCTGAATTTTTCGGGGAGCAGACTGAGATTTTTAAGAGCTGCCCAGGTGATTCCAATGTGCATTAAAGGGTTGAAAATCTCCACTTTAGAGGGGATGGTGTAATTCGATGCTTCCTGCTTTGCAACTGTTTTCCAGGATGTAGGACTGGCTGGCATCTGACCTGCCTCGCTCACCTCCGTGGGTACTTTTAACATGACACATGAAAACATGCTTAACTCCACGGAGCAAACGTCTTTCCTGTGCATTTTTGCCCTGTGCCACTTTGGCCCCTCAGAACCGGCTGAAGAGGGGGAAGGCTGCCTTCTCAGACTTTCTGGGCTTCCGCAGGTTTGCTGTCTTTTAAAGCGAGATCCCTGTCTCTCTGTGCTCATACAGGTGATCGCAGCCTCCCGTTTAAGCGTACCATCTGCACAGGGAACTGTGGTGGGGAGGGATCGTGGAGACAGAGATTGACTTAACCCTTGGCCGGATGAAGAGGGACTTGGAGAGAAGTGGCAACGAATTTAAGCACTGCCCCACGGGGAGCTGGAGAAACTGCATTGTCCAAGGAGGTGGGAAATGAACTGCACTTTTTAACAGGGTTAGTTAACTCTACCCTTTTGCCATGTAAGGTTCTGGTAGCATCGAAGACTGAATCTTCTTAAGGGCTAAGCGTAGCTTAGTATTCTTATGACTGTTTCCATTCGTCACATTATTTAATGGCCATGCACATTGTCAGGGGAAAACTTTTTCAGAGTGGCTGCTGCAGGGTTGCATTTTAGATCTTAGAGCTTCTTGCCCCCCAGATGGCTGGCTTGTTGTGATAATGACTAAAGTGTCAATTCGTAGGGAGGGTAAGGGGGGAGGAAATAGAAAAATGTTTCACTTATCCTCTTCAAAGTCTCCGAAGTCGTTAAAAGGAAATTCCTTTTCATTTTTAATTAGCCCCATCTTGCTAATAAGGGTGAAGATTTGGACTGCTTTATTTGATCTAGATTATTTTCTAAGTTTGTGCATATAATATGAACTGCATTTCATTTTTAAACAAGTTCCAAGAAAATCTGAGGTTAACTGTGTTGCTGCAGGGCCTTCCAGGTCCTCAACCTTTAAGGTACATGTTTTTAAGATCCAGTTTAGCCATAACATTTGTGTCTAAGTCACTACAAGATCAAGAGGACAAATACACATTCCAGTGGGGCTTTTAGATCTCGTTCATTTTTTAAGATCTTACGTGGCACCGCTTGAGAAGATCTTAAAATGTCTATTTTAGGAATCACATCCATTTTTTAAAGTGTCTTGTAAAAACTTTTTTGTGTTCATGTATTTTAATAAGATGATACTGTTTCTGTTATGTTCTAAGGTAATTTTAAAATAACTTAAAGGTACAGGGAAATTAATCATAATAATAGCAATAAAACTTAGAATGCCTTCAAAATGATTCGGCTTTCTCAGCAACAACCAGAAGCTTAAGGTTTAGAGAGTTGTACCCAAGGCGATACCAGATGTAGAACTCGGCAGCAGGACACAGGCCTTCCAAATGGAAGTGCTGAGAAAACGAGTTTTGACAGGGTTTCTTAGCATTGAGATGTTGGCAAAGTGGATACATGAATTAATATCCATCCCACTGGGAAATGCTCAGCATTGGGAATATTGCCTCTTGACAGGCCATCCAAGGAGAGGTTGCCTCCCCCATGACCTGGCAGCATAGAGGTGCTGTCCATTTCACTTTCCGTAATAACACCTCCAGCTGAGCTAAGACTCTGCTGGGTCTAATCTCCTTCTGTAATTGTATCTCACAAAATACAAGCCAGGCCGTGATATGAGAAGCTGGTCTTTGCATGTGTGGGACATGTGTTCGCGTTTGCCATGTCAGCCGACTGATGTGGGCAGAACGAATCTGGCACTTTCATCTTGGTTTCTCTTTAAGCTGGGGCAGAAGGTAACTGGAAGGGGTTGGCTGGGGCTCAGGGCACAGTGGAGCTTCAGTTTGAGCAAGTGATACTCTCTGAGGTGGACAGTGGTTTGATTTCCTCTGGGTCCCATGTCCTCCTGGCTTCTTAGGCTGGGTTCCTGCTGCCCCCCATTATGGAGAGACTGGGATTTCCTCGGAGGGTCTTCTGTTCTTATTGTGCCTCTGGAGCTTCTCTTTGTGTAGTAGTATTGAAGCTGCTGGGAGGTTGGAGGAATTTATGATCAGATGGGAGCCAAGCCGAGCTGCTATCCACAGTGAGAACCTGTGTGTGAGTGCCATCGTGAAAATAGCACACACAGGTGGACACGACCTCTTTATTTTTATCTTATTTTCATTGGAGTACAGTTGCTTCACACTGCTGTGTTTGCTGTGTAGCAAAGTGAATCAGCCACACAAATACATACATCTCCTCTTTTCTAGATTCTCTTCCTGTTTAGATCACCATGGAGTATGGAGTAGAGTTCCCTGAATTATACAGTAGGTTCTCATTCGTTATCTGTTGTGTACATAGTATTGTATGTGTATCAATTCCAGTCTCTCAACTCATCCCACCCAGTCCTTTCCCCCTCAGTATCCATGTGTTTATTCTCTACAGCTATCTCTCTATTTCTGCTTCGCACATAAGATCACCCATACCATTTTTCTATATTCCACATATACGTGTTAATATACTATATTTATTTTTCTCCTTCTGACTTACTTCACCCTGTAGACGTGTCCTCCTTAAAGAGGATTCATCTAAAGGTCCAATGTGCATATGCATCTCAGATTCAGTAAAGGACCTGGCTCCTGAAAAGTTCAGTATGGCTGAGTCGAGACTTTTTATTCCCTCTGAAGTCTCAGGTTAGAATCCAGGCTCTGCCGCTTCCTGAGACCTGTGCTGTCAGTCTCTCCAAGATAGGGTCGTAATAAGGATGTGCAGCCTGACCGTGGAAAATGCTTCATAGCAGCAGCTGGCTAATCTGTGGCCCTTATTCCCTTTATATTGGTTTTCTGTATTTTTTATGAAACTCATACATTTTAATTTTTGTCTCTTTGATAGGACATCTGTTACACACACAGTGGGTGATTTGCTGATAGAAATGTTTATAAACCAAGCTGTCTTAAATCAGGTCTGGGGAAGGAAACAGCTTCAAGGTACTTTCCTGAGTTTCTGTTTGTTTGCCACGTGCTTTTCGTGGTTCCTCCTGGGGAAGGGATTCTCCTGGAGAGCCAGGGTCCGCAGTGAAGAGATGGTGAGTGGTGGCTGTAAACAGTCCAGTCTGTGGAAGCTAAGGAAGAAGGAAACCCATCGATGGTCCACAGTTTTCCTGAGTCCTGGGAGGACAGCGGTTCTTAACCAGGCTGACTTCCTGCAATGCTGGCCCCACACTCACAGGACTCCAGGCTTGTTCTGGCTTTACCCCTGGAACACCAAGCTCTTTCTTTGTCAAAGAGAAGAAGATCTTATGTCTCTGTTTGCTTTCTTGCTCTTTTTTGTCTTGAGTTTTTTCCTTCCTTGTTTGCCTTCTGAACATGCTCTTTCTGCTCGAGGACGTGCGGGGGGCTCCCTCCAGGGATGGGCCCTGTGAACCAAAGCTTGGGCCAGGCTGTGGGGAGACTGTCTCTGCAGCTCTCAGTGTTGGGTGCCTTCAACAGAGTGAGAGTGGGGTTTGAGTTCCTGCCTACCACAAATTACCATTCCCCTCCCCCAAATTTGCATCTCTCTCACATTTTAACTTTTCCTCATTCCCTGAAATGGCTCCAAGGTATTGGTGAAATGGCCACTTTGATTCCTGAAAAGGTCACCCCCTTGGGATAAACAGGCTGTTCCTCGTTCCTTATTATTTTGGGCAGTGTGCTTGAGTAACCTGATGGCCTCAGTTGACTCTGGGGCTGGGCACCTTCAGTACAGCCATGCCCCAACCCCCCAACACCATCCCATCCTAGGTCTGAGCCCTCACCCCTCACTGCTGGCAGCAGCCTTGAGCTCCCAGCTGAGGGCCCACCCCCCTGCTTCGACTGATGACGGCTGTCCCACGCAAAGAGACACCCCTTCCTGAGGCTACTCACAACCCATGACTGTGCATGTGAGGACACAGAAACCTCAGTGGGGACAACCGTGAAGGGCTATCCCAGGGCCAGGGCTTGGTCTGGGGTCATCAGAGCCTTCTCAGCACAGTCCTTTCTCTTCCTCCTGCCCAGTCCTGGCCTGTTACCTCTGAAGATGTTGTTCACAGCAAGAACACCTCACAGCAAACATCCTGCCACAGATCCTAACTCAGCCCACTTCCCAGGGAACCCGGACCGTGACACACAGTTACCTCCTTTGCCAACCATGTGGGTTTTTTCCAGCCGTGTCCTTGCTCCAGAGATGAAGCTTGGAGGCATGGAGATAAAATCACGGCCACTGAATCACATGGCGACGGAAGCCAGGGTGGCCGCCCAGTCATCCTCCTGGCAGGCTGAAGGAGATGCTCCAAGCAGGTGGGATGTCTACCTGGAGAGGTGACTGGACTCAGGTCCCCTGGAGCCCACAGTGGGCTGGCTGGACTGCAGCAAGACCATCTCAGGTTCGCACCAGGGATTGAGAATCTGAGAGGCACAGGAAGACAACAAATAGGAAAGTGAGAGGGCTCCTTCCCTCCCACCTTCAAACACAGCGATTTTAAAATGTGGTCTGGCTCTGTTTCCAGCACATGTGAATTTCTGGAATGGAAATACAACAGAACCTCCTAAGGATGCCACAAATTAGAACTTGAGAACATGAACTGTGTTGGTGGGCTAGTGCCAGCTCTAAAAAATAGTTTCATTGAGCAAATTAATCAAGTAGCTTCAATTACAATGGAAACATATCTACTGAGAAAGAAATTATTTTCAGACTTTTAGGAGCTTATGTTAACATGTAATTCATGCGAGCAAATGTGAAGTTCTTTTTTACAATCAACACACGGTGGTAATTCAAGGATTGGGAACAAGATGCAGTTTTCACTCTTTATGGACATTATGTTCTGGTTATAATTTCTGAAATTTGGGTATGTATCCTCTGCTGGGGCTGGGCAGTGAGAGAGAAGACACTCCCAGCCATGCAAAAATCATGTCTTCCTCCTAGAAACTTTGCTTTCCAATGTAGAGGGTGAAGTTTCGACCTCTGGTCGGAGAACTAAGATCCCACAGGGAGCAAGGCCGAAACAAAGCAAAACAAAAAACTAGAGGCGGGAGGCGGGGGGCGGCGGACACATCTTTCTAAAATGTCAATCTCACCCAATGATTTTGGAAAATAACATGATTTTGATATCCAAACAAGCATGAGTGGTTCATGGCATAGGAAAAAAGATTGTTACCCTTTTTAAGAAAAACAGAAGATATCAAAAATGCAACCTTGGCTCCCTGGAGCCTATGGCCAGGCAGAGTTCTGGCCCAGGGCATCAAGACAGGTGCTGTGGAGGAAACCTTGGAGCCCCACTGTAGGCAGAGCAATCAGAGGTGAAGCCACGGTTTCAAACCAAAAGAGGTCATGTATGGTCAGGGGCCACTGAGTCTTCCAGGGCGGAGTCAACATCTGAAATGTACCTGGAAAAGTGAGTTTTGACAAGTGGAGGCCCAGAGGGTGAAGGAGGGGCAGGAAGAGCCCTTCCAGAAAAGAGAAGGTGAGCAAAGGAAGGTCACAGGAAGGCAGGGGTGAAGAGGAAAGGGTTTGGCTGAGACAGGAGCAGGGCCTCAGCCAGAGAACGGGGGCAGAGAAAGCAGGAAAGAGGGTTAAGGCTATACAGTGTTGAGCCTGCAAGTTAAAGGACAACTATGGAAGCGGGCATGCCAGAGGGTGGAGGCTGAGGAGTTCAAGCCCGTGTCCTACAGGGACTTTAGAACACAGACGGGGTGCAGACCAAAGACACCACCTGCTCAACCACTGTCACCCTGGGGCACGTCGTTGAACCTCAGTCTTTCCATCTGGGGAATGGAGTCACAAGAGAACGCATTTCTTTTTTTTTTCCCCATAATATTTATTTATTTGGGTCTTAGGGTCTGGGTCTAGTTGTGGCATGTAGGATCTTTAGTTGCGTCTCTAGTTCCTCCTCAACCAGGGATTGAACCCACGCCCCCTGCATTGGGAGCATGGAGTCTTAGCCCCTGGACCACCAGGGAAGTCCCAAGAATGCATTTCTTGAAGTCAAGAGGCTTAAATGAGACCAAGACAGGGCAGGCTCTAGGACTGGTGTCAGCTGCATAGCAAGAGCTCAATAAATGATTGTTGTTATAATAATAATCATTAATGATTATAATCACATATAACAATTTTACTATACTTGTCATCATGGGTCTCAAGATGAATCAGAGAAATAGTGAGAAGTCAGGAGGAAGCCAGGTGAGCTGTGACCTGGGAATGCTGAAGGGAAAAGACACCCAGGCAGGCGTTTTGCTCTGCTAATTGTAAAATGATCTCAGTTATGCATGCAGGCAGAATTTCTGCAAGCCATGGCCTGCTGGCCTCCGATGTATTTTTTCCTGGAGAACAACAGAACTTCATTCCTAAGGACTCCTCACAGTCAGGTATGTTTTCCCAGCATTCTCTTCCCCAAATCCTGCCCCCTCCCCCCTCCAATTCCCACCCAAATGTCTCAGTACTGGGAGCAGCCACTGGGAAAAAGGGGCAGCTTTGAGCTTCACCTTCAGAGGCCAAGAGAGAAAGAAAGGCACCCTATCTGGGACTTCCCTCAGATCCTGGGATGGATGATCAAGGTCTATGGGTCTTGACAGCCAGCCAGACCTACCAATAACCGGCCATCTCTTCGCAGAAGCGACCATGGACCTTTGGGACCATGGACCACTCTTTTTAGAATTTCATTCTTTTTGTCAATAGGTAATACATTCATATGACTCAAGTTCCCAAAAGATTTAAAGTGGTCACCTTTAAGTAGCCTGGTTCTCACTCACATCCTGCCCTGTTCCCTCCTGAAATATACAGGGTCCCACTTTTACCCATTGTTTTTGTCTCCTTTGATGCAAATAAATGCAAAACACGTGGTCTTTTCCACCCTTTCTTTCACAAAAGGAGCATGTTGGGACTTCCCTCAGATCCTGGGATGGATGATCAAGGTCTATGGGTCTTGACAGCCAGCCAGACCTACCAATAACCGGCCATCTCTTCCCAGAAGCGACCATGGACCTTTGGGACCATGGACCACTCTTTTTAGAATTTCATTCTTTTTGTCAATAGGTAATACATTCATATGACTCAAGTTCCCAAAAGATTTAAAGTGGTCGCCTTTAAGTAGCCTGGTTCTCACTCACATCCTGCCCTGTTCCCTCCTGAAATATACAGGGTCCCACTTTTACCCATTGTTTTTATCTCCTTTGATGCAAATAAATGCAAACACGTGGTCTTTTCCACCCTTTCTTTCACAAAAGGAAGCATGCCAGGCTCCCTGTCCTGCACTCAGCTATTTTCACGCATCCTAGAGAACTTTCCATATCAGAGCAGAGAGTACCTCACGATCTTCTTTTATTAGCTGCATAGTAGTCCGCCATCTGAGTTCGGCATTTATTCAGCCTCTTAACTGTCTAATTTTTTGCAGTTTTGTGGCCACACTGGTATACCTTTGTGGGGTCAATTCCAGAAGTGCCAGAGGCTACATACATTTGTCACCCTGATAAATGTTGCCAAATAGTCCTCTACAGGAGTCATACCATTTTGCACTCCCAAGAGCAACTTTTTCAGCCTGTCTTTTAGGGGCTGGATGGAGGTATTATGTGGAGAAGGAAATGGCAATCCACTCCAATATTCTTGCCTGGAAAATCCCCATAGACAGAGGAGCCTGGCAGGTTCCAGTCTATGGGGTCACAAAGAGTCGGACACAATTGAGCAACTAACACTGGGGGGTATTATGATAGTTATAGTTGGCGTTTCTCTTCGTAGGAATGAAATGGAACATTCTTTCATATTTTAGGACTTTTCATGTTTTTTTTTTTAATTTGAGATGTCTTTACCCATTTTTTTCTATTGGATCTTTTCTCAGTTTCTAGAATATCTTCACATACTGGGGAGATTCACACTTTCTCTGCAATGTGTTTTTTCCCCGGTTTCTCACTTATCTTTTTGACTTTGCTTATAGTGATATTTTTCATCCAGAAATCCTTGACTCTTAAGAGTCAGATTACTCTTGCTTTGTTTTAATTTTCTGGATTTGGGCACCAGAAAATTTGGCACTCTTAGAAAGGTTTTCCTTGCTCCATAATGTGCAGAATTCCCTCATGTTTCCATCTGGTACTTTCCTAGTTTCGCTTTCTTAAATTTAATCTGTGACCCATGGGCATGAACTCAAGTGTATGAGGGGAAGTGTGGTTCTGACTTTCTCCAGAGGGTTACCTGTAAAGGAACCCCTCATAAGAACCCAGGCAATTCTTAGCCTGACAATAACTGAAGCCTTTTACCTGCGCACTCAGCCTCCTGTCACTCCCTGTGTATTAACAACTGCCCAGGACTCATTCTAAACTACCTCTCTGATCACACTGTTCTCCAGTCTGAACCAGCCAGCACTTTGCCATTCCTGCTCTGAAGCCCCTGCAGTTGACCCACCAGTCCCTTCCACAGATGGCCCAGCTCTGGGTCACCAAAGAAAGAGGTTCCCTTTTCACAGTGCTTGCCCCCCAAGTCATTCTTCCCCCCCCCAGGATGGTGTCCTTCAGGGGTGCCCTCTCTCTCCCTGGATCACCAGACTCTTGGAGGGAGACACAGAAGGAATAGAATAAAGTGGTTCAAACAAACAGTAGCAATAATATAATTTATTATGCAATCTCGTTAAGCCCAAGACACTGCTCTTGACACTTTGCATGCATCCACAGCGTTCAGCACAGGGCCTAGGCTCTGTGTGTTCAAGAAACATCATCTACACTTCTGGCTTTCTCCAGCCTTTCATCCTCTATGAGGTCTCCCTCTCTCTCCTTCTTTTCTTTTCTTTTTTTTGGCTGCACTGCATGGCATGTGGGATCCTAGTTCCCCAACCAGGGATCAAACCCTCATCCACTGCAGTAGAAGCACTGAGTCTTCACCACTGGACTTCCAGGAAGTTTCTGAGGTCTCTATTTTTGCTACTGGTCTATTAGCTCTTTCTGGAACAAGATGGAATGAAAAAATTGTCTTCGAGTCTTTTATAGCGCTAATGAAGATCTGTCCATTAATAAGACCAGCGACATTTGAACCTAGTAGTCAGTCTTCACAGAAGGGGAGCAGCCAGACCTGTGTGCCTCGCTGGGATGCAATAGGAGACCCCGGGCCCAAGACTCTAGATCCAGACTCTAGATCTCATCACCAGCCTACTGTAGGTAGAAGATGAAGGTTATTTAAATGACCTTACAGGGATGTAATTAGCCCAATCTAAAATGTGGGAAAATTACAAAGCAAGGACTCAGTTTATTCAATAAATAAATGACAAAAGAGAAAGAAGGGAGGGCATATAATAGACAAAAATAAAATTACAATACACAAAAGAGACCTAAGAGATGTATCAACCAGTGGAAAGGGTTGACTTTGTTAGAATCATAATTCAAACAAAACAACTGCAAATACTCATTTTTTAAATCAATCCTGGAAATGTGAAAACTGGAAAAAATATTAGAAGATGCTAAGAAATCATTGTTAGGTGTTTAGGTGTAAAGATTTTATTATTTTTAGAAAAATTCTCATCTCTTAACTCTACATTCTTACTTACATACTTATATACTCTGACATAAATACTTAAATACATACTCTTAACTCTACATACTAAAAGGTTTACCAGTCCAATGGTATCTGGGATTGGCTTTTACATAATCCAGCAAAAACACTTGGTGTGTTCCAGGACCCCTCTTAACCCATGCCTGCTAGGTCCCAAGCTGCTCATGGGCAGGGACCAAGCCCTGCACCTTTGTCCAGGGCCGGCATTTCTGGGAGGTATTCTGAATTTCCTGAGCATGGAGCCACTTGAGCCCAGGAGCTTAGCAAGAGCTATCAACTCCCCGTAAGCGTCTGGAAAATAAAAAACTAATGTGATCCACTTCAAATGGTCCTTAGGTTTTTTACTGTCTCCTTCCCAGACATGGCTGAACTCAGACAGCTCTCCAAAGACGAGCCAAAGCCAACTGTTCTGCTCTCCTCCTCAGTGTCCACGTCCTGCTCACCTGTCACGTATGGCTCTACAGTTCTTGCTCCTGTACAGCATATAGACCCAAACTGGAAGGCACTGTCCATCTAATGTGCAGCAGTCTGTTCTCATCTTGACTTTATTACCGAGTCACCATGGAGACCCTGAAAGCCTTGTCCGCCAGTTTTCTCCAGATGAGACCCTGGGGAGAATTTCTCGGGGACCCTCCTCTCCCATTTGTCTTTCTCAAAGAACTGGTCTGCTTTCTCTTCAGATGCAGAGCTGTTTAACCCGCATGTTTTCCCCAAATGTTAATGTCCAACTGCGATAATTATATTTGTATATTGTTGCTAGGGTATTGGAGAAGGCAATGGCACCCCACTCCAGTACTCTTGCCTGGAGAATCCCATGGACAGAGGAGCCTGGTGGGCTGCAGTCCATGGGGTCGCGAAGAGTCGGATACGACTGAGCGACTTCACTTTCCCTTTTCCCTTTCATGCACTGGAGAAGGAAATGGCAGCCCACTCCAGTGTTCTTGCCCGGAGAATCCCAGGGACGGCAGAGCCTGGTGGGCTGCCGTCTATGGGGTCGCACAGAGTCGGTCACGACTGAAGCGACTTAGCAGCAGCAGCAGCAGCAGCTAGGGCATTTCCCTCAAGATGCTTCTGTGATCTTCTTGTTTTATCGGTCTTATTGATATGCAACCTAATCGATAGGTTGTGTGTGCATGCTAAGTCACTTCAGTCGTATCTGATTCTTTGTGTTCCTAGGGACTGTAGCCCTCCGGGCTCTTCTGTCCATGGGATTCTCCAAGCAAGAATGCTGGAGTGGGTTGCCATTCCCTTCTCCAGGGGATCTCCCTGACCGCGGGATTGAACCCATGTCTCTTACATCTCCTGCACTGGCAAGAGGGTTCATGACCACTAGCGCCACCTGGGAAGCTATCGATAGGATACCTTGATATAAAATAAAACAGATATTTTGAATTTTCAAGGCAGCCTAACAATTGCCATAGTTGCAGACGCTACTGGGTGTGATGGTGACAAAGTCAGGTTTTGACATTACAGAGTGATGGCCTGGTGTCTAGAGGGGAAGTCCTCTCACTGTTGATAATGGTCTCATATCAAACAGCTCTAACTATGGGTAGTTTTTTTCAGCCACCAGGAAATAAACCTCATGTGTTTTCGTCATCTCCAAGATCACACTTCTTTGTGGGTCGTTATGGACAGCAAAGTGATCACCATGTTATTTGCAATTAACCACTAGCAGATTCTGCTCCTGGTTCCACAGTGAAGGCAGAAATCAGAACATGAGCAGGAGCTCAGATACAGCAATGATGCCATGCACCATACTGTTCAGTGACCTCAGCCCTAGGACTCCTCTTTTGTTTCATTTTGCTTTGTTTTATTATAGTTGATTTACAATGTGTTATTAATAATTTCCACTGTATAGCAAAGTGATTCAGTTATATATACATATTTCCTTTTATTCTTTTCCATAATGGTTTATCACAGGATATTGAATATGTCTCTCTGTGCTATACAGTAGGACCTTGTTATTTATCTGTTCTATGTGTAAAAGTTTGTATCTGTTAATCCCAACCTCCCACTCCATCCCTCTGCCAACTTCCTCCCCATTGGCAACCCCCAGTGTGTTCCCTATGCCTAGGAATTCTTCTTGATCTTGGCTTCACCTTTATGTGGCCCCATAGAGGCATCTGTGGATGTCAGTCTTTCTGAGCCTCGTGGCTCCTGGCAGTTCGAGGAGGTGTGAGTCCCCTCACCACCAGGGGGACCAGTTTGCACATGAACTGTCCTACACCAGAGCTTCCCCAGACAAGAACAGCCCCTGAGACACACGGCCCCAGCCAGGGTGTCAGCGATGCCCAATAAAAAAGGAGGCTCCCATAGTCTCTGGAGCACTGTGGGGAGAAAGAAATTATTTACTATTTCCAGCTAGGAGTAACCTGCATTGCATTATATTCACAATTCATGTCATGGAAACCTACAATTCTGTTTCAAAACAGAACTGGAACCCTAAGAGTTGGAAGCCTTCCTGTATTGAAAAGAATACAGCAAATTAAAAAATGAAAAAGAGAATGCTTTGAAATCCAAAGAAAAGTGCTCAGAGGAAACATTCCATTTATGCTTAGAAATAGAAGCTGCTTCAGGAGCTGAACTTCTGAGGTGAGGATAGTTATACTCAGGTGCCCAGTACTTGAGAAATGTGGCATTAAACACTGGGAGGTACAGACACAGAGCAAATAAACTGCTGCAGGGGCCTAAGAGGAGGCAACGTGGGTGCTTTTTGATGAAACAATCTTTACCTAAGCAGATTTGGGGAATGGATGCCAACTCACATGGAGGAAATGCCAACTTGGGGGTTTAGCCCCACAAGGTCCACAGCTGATGAATGACTCTTTTGATCACCTCCCCCGGGCTGCTGCAAACAATCAAGGCAGCTGACCCACCATGACAATGTCCTACTCCAGTACCACATGGCCCGGAATTGATGTGCTCTTTCCTGGCCTTGATAGTGAGAGCTTCCCACGTGCCTGCTTCAGGCCAGGCATTGTTCAAAGCATTTGTACGTATATCTTGCATGAGGCCAAACTGACGTCACATCGTCCCCATTGTACAGATGAGGGAATTGAAGTACAAAGAGGACAGCTCGCGCTTGGCCACACAGACCAGAAAGTGGCTGAGTCCGGATCTGAATCTGGCATCTGCCTTCATAGTGCACACTGGAGCACAGACACTGTTCTCAATTCAGGAGTCTTCAGCGTTCCTCTGAGACCTAACACATGGCTCACTTGAAACTCCCCAGAACTGATTTCTGGGCATGGGCTCTCCAAGTACTGAAGGTCTCCCGCCCATCCCTCACACCCCACCTAGCCAAGTGTTGACTGCTCATCAGGCAGTGGCTGGTAGGAGGGGAGGTAATGAAGGACAATTGGGAAATTTGGCAAAGCCTGGTTTCAAAAGTGTTTGGTAGAGGAGACTCTCAGAGGTGATTTATAAAGTGAAGACTTGGGGTAATTTGAAGGCTTCAATTATCTGTCCATTCCTTTTTAACTGGAGGTCCCAGGTCCCATGGGCTACAGGTCCCCAACCCCTTAAAATGGACTGTGAAACTTTGCCTCTGTATATTTTCTCAAGAGAGCATCCTTTGTTTTCATTATATTTCCAAAGAGATTAGCTAAAAATCTCAAATCATCAGGGTTTTTGTTACTCAAACTTGTGGATAAATGAAAAGTTCATTGTGAAACAGGCTACATGATGGCAAACCAACAACCACTAAGGGTAGCACAATTAATTTTATTGCTTTCTATCAGGGTCAATACAGCATTTTATAAAACACTGGACCATGGAATCAGAGGACCTCAGTTCTCAAACCAGCTCAGCCACTGACCAGCTGTGCATCCCAAGGAAAGTCTTGAATTTCTTGAAATCTCAGCTGGCTTATCTGTAGAAGGAGCATAACAAGACATGAAAGTCTATGAAATTGGGCCTTGCACTTTAGCCCTGCAAAGTGTCCATGGTATTTTCCTAAACTTTGAAGAGAGATCTGGAGAACCTGCCATCATTTCACCTACCGGCACCCACCCCAGACCTTTTGCCTCCCTGAGAGATGGGCGTGGGGATGAAGGGCTGGCTCTTGTCAGTTCTTGAGTTGAAAGTGGGGAGATACGGTGGGTTTTTTCTGGCTGCAGGGGCTCCTGAGAGGCCCCAGGGCTGTGGTGAAGGCCTGCACAGAGAGGAGTCTCCAGGGCTACAGGTGGGCTGCCAGCAATGATGAAAACTTCAGGGCCGCCTTCACCCTCACACGGGGTCGGCTTCAATGGCCACAGCTGTGGCTCAGGACCAGGTCCACACTGACCTCGATGGACTGGGCTGGGGCCACAGCATCCCCAGATTACCCGTCTGCCTTCCTTTTTCCAAGGTCCTAAACTCCAGCTGTCATTCCAAATCCTGTTACAGAGCCCCTCTCAGACCCCAGAATGCTCTTCAGGGCTCTCCATTTGAAATAATTTATATTCTTTGGTCTGGTGGCTTTGTATCGCTGAGCCTAATGACTGTTTCTACTTAATTCTCAGATGCTTAATTATAGTGGAACACTTCAACACCATTAAATTAAAACAAGCTACCAGCTCACTCTTGATTGTGGCCTGGCACCCTTCCCAATGACGTTTGCAGCAATATCAGACATTTAATTCATACCACACATTTTGCTAACTTCAGACCAAAATGGGAAAAATGCCTTCTGCAAAGGCACTTCTGAGCCGAGGACGTGTCCACTGGGGAGAGGGTTTGGGCAGGACATCTCATCTGCTAATGGGTATTCAGTGTTTCGAGGTGACCAGAGTCCCTTGTCTTGGAATAAATTTTTCCAATTTAGTTTGAATAAGGACTGCTTATATTACATTTTGTGAAAGCTAATGGAATTACACATTTCTTGTAATCATGCTCTTGTTTACACAGCCATGTGACACTGAGCCTATTATATGGACTTGGCAAATGAGCAGACATTAAGCCCCAGCCTTTTGGTGTGGAAAGTAAACTTTTTAGGTGCCACGAAACCCAGCCACACAGGTACATATGTTTGAAGGGAGCTGAGGGCAACCGAGGGCCCCTGTAAGATAATATTCTTTGGGAATGGATGTTAAGAGTTAGCTTGTGTCTTTACAACATCAGTCATATGAGTATTGTTTGCATCTGACAGTTTTTCTTTTAAGATTAATGTGCTTATGAAAACCTTGTGCGTTCCTCTACGAGGCAAGCTTGAAATCCATCAGCATTACCATCGGAATGACACAAAGCTGGGAGAGCAAACCAAATGACAAACAGAATCTGGTTTTCAGAGGCCAGTGTGTGTTGAAGAGAAATGATCTGAAGCCAAATTTGGCCTCCTTCCAGAAATTCCTCCTGCTGCACTGTTGGCACGGCCCACAGGAGAGGGAGTGGGGAGGTGGGCAGATGAACATGGGAGGAGGGACAGGACCGCAGGGAGAGGGGAGTCAGAAAGGAAGCATGATTGATCGAAAGACTTGGTCTTTACAGCAAACAATAGTCATATGTAAAACCAAGTCATGGAGAAAAGCTTTGTGGAAAATGGGCTTTTTCTGGATCATTAGGGAAAGTCATTTCAAACATCAACGTTTGACATGCAGTTGCTGATGTGCAGTTGAAATGCAAGATGGTTGGATTTGAGAAGAACTGTGAAGGGGAGAGAATCAGGAAGGACATCAACATTCTGCAAAGGGACGCTTGAGCTCAAGGTCAGAGGAGGCAAAACATGGCTTGGTCTCTTGGCCTAAAGGAAGTCAAATCGGAGTCAAGCTCAAGAAATCAGGGTGATGTCTGTGAAAGCAGGAGGTGCGCTGGGCACTTGCAGGACTCAGGACGATCATCATCAAGACAGAGAACTGAGGCTGGGCCAGGCAGACAGAATAGTAGGCAGCGGGAGCTGGCACGGACCCTCGCCCCCCGCAACTAGGCATCTGGCTTGAGCTGAGAAGGAAGGAGAGACCTTTCACCTAGTGCCCTGTCCTATGGGCTACCACCTTTCCTGACCTCAGATCAATTCACTTCTTATCAGCTGGGCCAGAGCCCACTTTCTCAGCTCGGAAAGTGGGTGGCCAGAAATAGAAGAGAACAACGTGGCCGAGTTCCCTCGATTGCAGCCTTTTTGAGTCCCAAATCACTTCCAAATGCAGCAGCCAGTGGAACGCCAAGAGATTGCACTGCCTGCGGCAGCGGC